>VIIQ02000366.1:0-55182 GCA_007449985.2 Desmodesmus armatus
GGGGGAGGGGGGAGGCAGGAGGGGGTGTACAGTCCATACCAAGTCAAACATGGCCGCTTACCTTAGACTCCAGATAGGTCACCACTGCGCTGGCAGAGGCCAGGTGTGCAGAGTCCAGGGGGTGTTGCCGTTCCTGCTCTTGATGTCGATACGAGCACGACCCTCCTCCACCAACACCTTCACCTACACAACACAGCAGCAGCAGCAAAGCATAAGTGATAAACGTGTGACAAATGTGCACGTGGTTTCATGTGATGACTACTGCATTCACTTTCACACTGTGTCGTGATCCACTTGCTGCATCGACACGTCACGATCCCGAGTGAAAACAGCTGGAGATGATGCGTCAGGAGATCAAAAGTGATGCAGCGACTGAGTATTGTCTTTCCATGTGGACTTGAGCACCTCGTACCTACTACGTACTTCGTGTTCGATGTTTATTTAACAGCGACCGCGCCTTACCGATTGCAGGTTTCCCTCTGCTGCTGCGATGTGCAGGGGCGCCCGCTTGTCGTAGTCCAGAGAGTTGGGGTCGGCGTTGCAGCGCAGCAGGTTGCGAAGAGTGATAATGTCGCCCCGCGTGATCGCACTGCACATCGCCTGAGCCTGCGACGTGGCAAACGTACACCACAGAACATACCGTTGCACGTCAAACATACAATGATCGCCAACCCCCCTTCACTCCCTCGCTGAAACAATGCTTGCCTGATGTAACTCGCATGCACACTACATGCTCTCTGATAGCATGACAGATGTATCATCTATGATGACAACCACCTGTGCCTGGCTGTCCATGTTGAGTCGTGCCCCCCTGCCCATCAGCAGTGTGATGACCTCCTTATCCCCGCACCACAACCAAACACTCAAGATGCCAACCAGTGTCTCAACAAACCTTCAGTCCAAAGACAGCACACCCCCCCCCCCTCTACACACCTGTGCCTGGCTGTCCATGTTGAGTCGTGCCCCCCTGCTCATCAGCAGCGTGATGATCTCATCTTGACCACAGCGGGCCGCCTCCAGTGCAGTGTTGCCCTGGGCGTCACGGCCATTCAGGTTGACATTCACGGCCAGCAGCATGTCGACCACAGCCTGCGGGGGGGGGGGGTGTTAGCAGCAGCAGCAGCAGCAGCAGCAGCAGCAGCAGCAGCAGCAGCAGCAGCAGCAGCAGCAACTGTGAGTGCACAGCTATTTGAAAGAACACCTCAGGCCTCCGGCAGTGCAGTGTTGCCCTGGGCGTCATGAGCATTTAGGTTGACACTCACAGCCAACAGCATGTCCACCACAGCCTGAATGGGAAGTGGCGGTGGGGTGGAAGGGGGGGGGGGCAGCAGCATCATCAGCTGTATGTGCTGAGTGTGCAGCTTTGTTTCAAAGTACACCCTAGGCCTCAAGCCCCGCAGCATTCCGGTTGACATTCACGGCCAGCTGCACGTCCACCACAGCCTGGGCGTGAGTGGGTGGCGGGGTGGCTGGGTGGGGGGTGGGGGTGGGGTGGGGTGGGGGGGTATAATCAGCAGCAGCAGTGGTATCTGTGAGTGCGCAGCTTTGATACGACACTTCACGCTACAGCTCTATATGTACTCAGGTTGACCTTCAAGGCCAGCAGCAGATCTACCACAGCCTGCGGGTACGAGGGTGACCCCCCCCCCCCCCCTGGGTGGGCCCCACCACGCAGTCGACCCCCCCCCTTCCACCTTGTGCCCATTCCCGGCTGCCAGCATGAGTGCTGTCCCACCTCCCTTTCTGGTCAACCCCACCCCCCTCTCCCTCCCCTCCCCCAGTGCCCCCCCTCTCACCCCCCCCCCCCCCACACACACACCACACACCCCTCCCCTCCGTTGCTCCCACCTTGTGTCCATTCCCAGCTGCCAGCATGAGTGCTGTCCCCCCCCCCTCCCTCTCCCTGGTCCCCCCCCCCCCCCCCCCCCTCTCCCTCCCCTCCCCCAGTGCCCCCCTCTCACCCCCCCCCCCCCCACACACACACACACCCCTCCCCTCCGTTGCTCCCACCTTGTGTCCATTCCCGGCTGCCAGCATGAGTGCTGTCCCCCCCCCCCCCTCCCTCTCCCTGGTCACCCCCACCCCACCCCCCCCCTCTCCCTCCCCTCCCCCAGTGCCCCCCTCTCACCCCCCCCCCCACACACACACACACACCCTCCCCTCCGTTGCTCCCACCTTGTGCCCATTCCCGGCTGCCAGCATGAGTGCCGTGCGTTTGTCGTAGTCTGCTGTGTTTGCATTGTAGCCCTGCTGCAGCAGCAGCTTCACACGGTCAACCTGGCCCTTGGCAGCAGCAGACAGGAACTGACCCGTGCGGGACTCGTCAGCCTGCAGCAGCAGCAGCAGCAGCAGCAGCAGCAGCAGCAGCAGCAGCAGCAGCAGCAGCAGCAGCAGCAGCAGCAGCAGCAGTGGTCAGTGTGGTGTTCAGTGGTAGTTGAGGTCCCTGTTGCCACGGCAGTGAGATGATGGCGCAACGACGTGCGAGAAGCCACATCTGACCCCCCCCCCCCCCAAACATGAGCAAGTGGAATGTGAACCCCGCCCCCTGATTGCGTAGCATCATTGAACGCCCCCCCCCCCCTCTCACCTGCGCCACGTGGTGTTTGACCACCGCCCTGATGCGCTGAAGGTTGCCAACCACCTGCTGCTGACGAACAGTCAAACCACCTGATGGAACGCACAATGCCACGCAGCAGCAGCAGCAGCAGCAGCAGCAGCAGCAGCAGCAGCAGCGACTTCAGACAGCAGACTTCAAACAGCACACTCAAGATAGGACAGAGACAGCCAGGAAACTGATGCTGCTCCTTCGAATCCTCATGTTTCCCCGCATCCTCCTCCACTCAATACTCCCACCCTTCCTCACCAGCCACCTCCCTTTGCAAGAGCGGCTGTTGTGTCAGAACTCAGTCGATGAGTGAGCAAAAGTTCACTGTGAAATTCTGCCCACGCATCGACTGAGTTCTGACCCGACAGCCGCTCTTGCTCCTTCTCCCCCTCCCTGTTCCACTCAGACCTTTAACCAAACCTCATCCCCCCACCACCTGCCCTTCCCCTTGACCCCCCCCCCCCTGCACTCACCGACTGAGTTCTGCCCTAACAGCCGCTGCGCCTCCTTCTTCCCTTCCTCTGCCAATCGAGCTAACCCCAGCCGCACCCCCCCCTCATCGACCTTCTTCACCCCCCCCTCCTACTCTGGACCCCCCCCCCCCCCAAGCGCCCCTCTCTGACACCCCCCCCCCCCCCAAATGCAGTGAACCCTCTTCACTCACCAACTGAGTTCTGCCCTGACAGCCGCTGCCCCTCCTTCCCCTCCTCAGTAACTCAGGACTACCCTTCATCCTGACTCCCCCCATTGAACTTCTTCACACACACCCCCTTATTCGGAACACCCCCCCCCCCTGCACCCATCTCTAAAGTCCCCCCCCCCCCTTGACACCCCCCCCCCCCCCCCCCGTACTCACCGACTGAGTTCTGCCCCGACAGCCGCTGCTCTTTTTCCTCCTCCTCATGAATGGGGCTACTCGGCCGCACCACCCCCCCAGCAGCAGCAGCAGCAGCAGCAGCCGACCGCTGCTGCTGCTGCTGCTGGGCCCCCACCACCCCCCTCCCCCCACCCCCCTTCCCCACCCCCACATCAACCCCCATCGTTTCTGCACTGCTGTGTTGGAAGGAGAGGCCTGGTAGGGTGGCAACCAGGCTACCGCGTAGCAGTCGGCTAGCCGCCCCTCCCCTGAATTCTGCACTGACTGCGCGCTCCGCACTTTTCTGCAGGGCCACCAGGATGGCTGTGGCTGACATGGGGAAGTCGGCTGCTAGGGCTGCGTAGGCGGGGCGGGGTACAACGAGGGCTCGACAGACAGTCAAGCTGCGCACAAGCTGTTTGAGAGGGGGGGGCAGCAGAGGTGAGTGAAACGGCAGCGGCAGCAGCAGCAGCAGCAGCAGCAGCAGCAGCAGCAGCAGCAGCAGCAGCAGCAGCAGTTGTTGGTCTCTGCGGCAGTCCAGCAATGCAGCATGTAATACTGGCCGGGCTGCGGATGTGGGGGTGGGGGGTACCTCAACGGCTGGCAGACCCCCCCCCCCCCCCCCCCCCCCCCGCGCGCGCCACGATCCTACCACCGCCCTTGAGCAGTTCCCCACCGTGCTCATAACTGTGGCGCCTCATTGGGGACCCCCCCTCTCACCTCCAGTTGTGGCACTTCAGTGAAGAATGCCACCTCCCCCACCACGTCACCAGGACCCAGCAGCACGCAAGCTGACTCCCCCTCCCGATTGTTCCCATGGTCGAACCAAACTCCAGCTGCCTCAGTCCCGCCAACAATCGGCCCCTCTTATGTGCACTTCCCATAGCTTTACCCCCCCCCCCCCCGCCCCAAAAACACCCTCCCTCTCACCTCCAGTTGTGGCACTTCAGTGAAGAAAGCCATCTCCCCCACCACGTCACCAGGACCCAGCAGCACATAGCCTGTGCCACCAGCATAGCGACCCACTGACACGTCGCCTGCAGCGCTGAGGGGCTGCGGCTGTACAGCGCAGCATTGTCACTGCAAGGAGGTGTAGCAGCAGCGGCGGCAGCAGCACGCGAATCAGCGCCTGTTACACCAGCGTTGGGATCAGCAGCGTGCTGGACAGGGTCAAATTGTGGCCTGAGCTAACATACCGATCATGACAGGTACTTGAATAGTGCGGGACACATGCACCTGCTGCACTGCACAAACACCCAACACATATGTACACATATACTCAAAAGTACACATATCTCACCCCCCCCCCCCCCGGGCCCCACACTCACAGTGACTCCTTGTCTGACTGTTCTGCCTGCGCTGCTGATGCAAACACCTCCACATAGCCCGCCACAACGAAGTACAGCTCATTCACCTCATCACCCTCATTGAACAACTCAACCTGTCTCGGGGGGGGACCCCGCAGCAGCAGCAGCAGCAGCAGCAGCAGCAGCAGCAGCAGCAGCAGCAGCAGCAGCAGCAGCAGCAGCAGCAGCAGCAGCAGCAGCAGCAGCAGCAGCAGCAGCAGCAGGCAGTGAAAGATACATCAGGTATTTTAAAGTCACGAAGGAACTCAATCTGACAACATTCCATAGGATAAACAGCCTGCATAACACCCATGGTAGAGGGCCCCGCGGGGATCCAATGTGCCAACTTTGGATGGTGGATGGATTGGCTGGATGCACACTCTGTGTCAACACACACACGCCCACACACCCACCACACCACCCGCACCTGTGGCATGAATGTTTCCAGGCGTGCTGACCCGAGAAGTGCATCGAAGAACTTGGGCTTCACATCGCCCAACAGCCAGCAGCGCTTGAGGTGGTCACCATACAGGTAGCGAAGGATGCGCCTGTGTGTGTGGGGGGGGGGGGGGGGGGGGGGGGGGGGGAGCATGACACAGCACAGCACAGCACGGCAACACAAAGCACGAGCTGAGCAACTGTCAAATCAACCACCAGCTAGCAGCCAGCAGCGCTTGAGGTGGTCACCATACAGGTAGCGAAGGATGCGCCTGTGTGTGTGTGGGGGGGGGGGGGGGGGGGGGGGGGGGGGGGGGGGGGGAGCATGACACAGCACAGCACAGCACGGCAACACAAAGCACGAGCTGAGCAACTGTCAAATCAACCACCAGCTAGCAGCCAGCAGCGCTTGAGGTGGTCGCCATACAGGTAGCGGAGGATGCGTCTGGAGGAGTGGGCGGGTGGGTGGGTAGGGGGGGGGGACAGCATGGCACAGCACTCATAGAGTGACCGGCGTGACGTGGCAAGCCAGGTACAAATAAAGCAGACACAAATAAAGCAGACACATGACAATGTGACATGACACAGCCAGGGGCAGGAGCACAGCACAAAACACTTGCAAGGAGTCTGCTAACATATGTATGGAGGGCAGGTGCCTGCTGCTGAGGAAAAAATCCATGAGGGTTTTGGCATGAGAGTTTTGGCAAAACCACACCAACCCCAGCTGCAAGATGTGAGGCCTGACACACATGGAAAAGCAGGTACACCTCTGCCCTTCCCCCCCCCCCCCCAAAAAAAACAGCCCACCTGCGCAGCGTGGTTGGCAGTGTGAGCAGCATCTGTTCGTCTGCCTCCTGGTTTGTGGTGAAGTTTAGGCGCAGGTGACCCTCAATCAGCTCCTTCATGTCTTGAGGAGACCCTTGTCACGACCATAACGCTCAAGGGCGTGCTGCAGGTGTTTGGGGGCCAAAATGGGTGACAAAATGCAGCAGCATTGGATCCAAATGACAGTGGGATGAACGAGGCTGGCCGCAGATGCACTACATGCAGAGAGGTGTTCGGCCTCCCCTTCGGCAAGGCTTTGCCTCCGACCCCTGGCCAGACGAGGGTACCCAGTTGCTTTGTACGTGGGCGGTGTGGTGCTCCAGGCACAACCAGTCTTGAACGACAACCGGGGCACTTTGCTAAGCCCCCCCCCCCACCCACACACTCACCATCCTCTGCCTGTACTTGGCACTTTCGTTCATCACTTCGTGCCACCAGCAGGCTGATGCTGCCCATATGAACCCCACAGCAATATGTTGAGGGCCATGTAGCACATCGTGAAAATGACCTCCGCCAGGGTGTAGGGGCAATGTTGTGCCCCGTCACCAACAGGTAGAAGGTGCTGGCAGCCCACACACTGTTGCAGCAGCAGCAGCAGCAGCAGCAGCAGCAGCAGCAGCAGCAGCAGCAGCAGCAGCATTAAGTTCAGGGCCATGTACACCCATCGTGAATATGACCTCCGCCAGGGTGTAAGGGAATGTTGTGCCCCGCACCAACGGGGTATAAGGTGCTGGCACCCACCACACTGTGATAGTCGGCACAGCAGCAGCAGCGACAGCAGCAGCAGCAGCAGCAGCAGCAGCATGAGTAGGTGTACTTCTCCCACACGCTGAGGTTCTCAATGTCAATCCCCCCCCCCCCTCCCCCCCGCCCTTCCACCCCTCCTCCTCCACCCCCCCCCCCCCCCGGGCACAGCACCCCCCCCCCCCCCCCCGGGGTTCCGATCACCTGGGTAGGTGTAGTTCTCCCACACAGACAGGCTCTTGATGCCAGCACTCCCCCCCCCCACGGCAGTCATATGAAGTCTGCTTTTACAGCTGGTTTGGGCTGATGTTGCCAAAGCACCCCCCTCCCCCCCCTCCCCCTGCCCCCCCCCCCCACACACACACACACAACCCACCTGAGTAGGTGTACTTCTCCCACACAGACAAGTTCTCAATGTCAATCCCCTCGATGAGTAGGTGTACTTCTCCCACACGCTGAGGTTCTTGATGTCAAACCCCCCCCCCCCCCTCCCACCCCTACAACCCCTCCCCTCCTCCACCCCCCCCCCCCCCCGGGCACAGCACCCCCCCCCCCCGGGTTCTGATCACCTGGGTAGGTGTAGTTCTCCCACACAGACAGGCTCTTGATGCCAGCACTCCCCCCCCCCCCTCCCCCTGCAGTCACCTGAAGTCTGCTTGTAGGGTTCAGGGGTTGGGCTGATGTTGTCAAAGCACCCCCCCCCCTCCCCTGCCCCCCCCCCCCCACACACACACACACACACAACCCACCTGAGTAGGTGTATTTCTCCCACACAGACAAGTTCTCAATGTCGATGCCCTCCTCCTCCAGTCACCTGAAGTCTGCTTTTAGGGTTCAGGTTTGGGCTGATGTTGTCAAAGCACCCCCCCCCCTCCCCCCCCCCCCCCCCCCCCCCCCCCCACACACACAACCACCTGAGTAGGTGTATTTCTCCCACACAGACAGGTTCTCAATGCCGGCACCCCCCCCCCTGCAGTCAACTGGAGTCTGCTTGTAGGGTTCATGGTTTGCGCTGATGTTGTCAAAGCACCCCCCCCCCCCCGGTGGGAGGCTCCCACCTCCCCTGCCGCGGATTCCCCCCCCCCCCACACACACACACACACACAACAGATTACGTCACTGTTGCTTGCCTATCTAGTATGACACTCTTAGTGAGCTTGCACGTATCCAAGTACTCCATCTGTCGACACACACAACCCACCTGAGTAGGTGTATTTCTCCCACACAGACAGGTTCTCAATGCCGGCACCCCCCCTCCAGTCACCTGAAGTCTGCTTTTGGGGTTCAGGTTTGGGCTGATGTTGCCAAAGCACCCCCCCCCACACACGTGTCGGAACGCACTTTACAAGCCTGTCGTCATGACATGCACTTGATGGTTGTATCTCATGTGTTTAACACACACCAACCCACCTGAGTAGGTGTATTTCTCCCACACAGACAGGTTCTCAATGTCGATGCCCTCCTCCTCCCCAGCGTTGATGGCTGACAGCCAGCTGTGGTAGCCCAACAGCTGCTCCTGGTGGGCGATGAACCAAAACGCACAACCAGCCTGCGTGTATGCACGGCGAGGGGGGGGGGGCAGCAGCAGCAGCAGCAGCAGCAGCAGCAGCAGCAGCAGCGGGTGTGACATGCCAAACACATGTCAGAAAGGCACCTCGGCCAGACGCCTGATTGGGGTGGGCCAGCACGAAAGACATGTTGGTGCCTCACCATGTCTATGAGAAGGCCACACCTCCCTATGTGCGCGGCCTTTGCTGCACACTCTGCCCCCCTCCACCCCAAGCTCTGCCCCATGACGTCGCCCTCTGCACCTGCACCAGGTGGTGCCTGCAACGCCCCGCCCCCCTTCCCCCCCCCCCCCCCCCCCCTCTACCTCCCTCTCCCTGACTCACCCAGTAATTGTGCGAGAAGCTGCATGATGCTATGCGTGTGACAGCCCCCCCCCCAACAATCATGTCACTGGCTCTGCTGCCACCCCAGGGACCTTCACTTGTGCAGCAACACCAACACGTGACAGCCTGCCAACCACCAGATGCACGATGAAGAAACTGTATGTTGCTATGGGTGTGAGTGCCCCCCCCCCTCGCCCCCAAACTAGTGTCCCATGCAGATGCCATGACAACAAAGCCCCCCCCCCACCCACCCACTCACCCAGTGCACCAAGAAGAAGCCGTATGTAGCAATGCGTGTGAGCTTTGCTGCCACCCAACCCCCAACCCCCATTAACCCCCCCCTACCCCAACACATCACCCAAACCCTCCCCTCACCCTCCCCTACCCCTGCCGCCCCCACTCACCCAGTGCACCAGGAAGAAGAAGTATGTAGCTGTGCGTGGGAGCTCTGCTGCCCCCCCCCCACCACCCCACAACCTCTCACCCCCCCCCCCCACACACACACACACACACTCACCCAGTGTACGAGGACCTGTGCCCCCTCCCAACCCCCCACAACCTCTCCCCCCCCCCCCCCCCCCACACACACACACACTCACAGTGTACGAGGAAGAAGCCGTATGTAGCAATGCGTGTGAGCTTTGTGACGATGAGGGGCAGCGCCAGGCTGAACTCAAGGTGGCGGTACAGCCGGTCAATGCGGTACATTCGACCCTGTGTGTGTGGGGGTGGGGGTGGGGGGGTGGGGGGGGGGGGGGAGTGCAAGGGGGTGGGATGGGGTGGGATAGGGGTGAGGGGAGGGCAAGGGACAGGAGGTTGTTTTGAAGAGGGACTGAACTCAAGGTGGCGGTACAGCCGGTCAATGCGGTACATTCGACCCGGGGGGGGGGGGGATCAGGAAAACGTTGTGACAGGAGCATGAGGCAGATTGGGCAGCCGCACAAATCACCACGACCCTTGATTGCTTGACGATCTAGCAAGCAAGCACTATGCAGTGACTATCATAGTGCAGTCCGGACTTGCTGTATGGTTTTGCTGCAGGTGGTTAAACCAACTGTGTTTACCCTTTTGGTCTACCCAGCTTATCCAAAGTGTGACATCGCGCAGCAGTCCCTTTGTAACACCCCCCCCCCAACACACAAACGAAGACTCACCAGCTTGAGTAACCCCAGCAGGCTGACAAATCGTGCCTTGGCTGTAGTGCTGCCCATGAGACCCAGCCCTGACAACACGATCCTGCAATCACAGCAGGACAGAACAGGCATGATATGTGTTAGGCACAGGGGTTACATGTGTAGCTAGCATACTACGAATATGGACGTAGTAGTGTGTGGGGGGGGGGGCATGGTAGATCTACAGTGCCACAAGATGTAGCTGGAGCACCGCTGGCCTTAGCTGTGCATGAAGCCCAGGCCTGACAGTACAACCCTGCAGGCACAGCAGGACACAAGGAACATGGGGGGGGAGGCAGGATTTAAGGTTGCAGCAGACACAGCCGGCAGAGCTGCTGGACACCTTTGTACCCCCCTCCGTCAAAACCCTGTAGGCGCAGCAAGCACACGGCAAGCACACGGCAAGTGACATGGGAGGCACACCTGGGGACACAACACAGCCATGGTTCGAGTCGCAGCAGCTGCAGAAAGAGGCGATACAACACTTGAACACCCCCCCCCCCATTGTAACATCCACCGTGGCACAAGCCTGTCGGCCCTCCTGTCCTCTTCTATCTTCACACTCACCCTTCATTCACCCCCCCCCCCCAAAAAAAAACAAACACCCCCAACACCCAGCTCACCAGTCCCAGGGCATGACTGTCAGGATGTCCCACCAGAACCTAAACCGCAGGTAGATCTTAATCAAGCTGCGCCGGTCCCCTATCAAAACACCCTTGTCGTATCGTGCCACAAAAAAGCTGGACACCATGTCTCCAAGGAAGATCGCCAGCAGCACACACTCAATAGCATACGCCACTGAACCAGGGCCGTCCTGGCGGGATAGGAAGGCGATGGTAAAGGGGACCAGCCAACCGGTTACTGCGGCAGCAAGGATTGTGAGCCACCACCAAGCACGGAACCTGCACCAGCAGCAGCAGCAACAGCAGCAGCAATGAGGGGCTAGTAACAGCACAGAGTGACAAAAAAGTGACACAGGGAGAGTTAGAGTGGTGGCGATGGTGAAGGGGACCAGCCAGCCGGTTACGGCAGCAGCAAGGATGGTCAGCCACCACCAGGCGCGGAACCTGGACAGCAGCAGCAGCGGCAGCAGAGTGACGGCGCTAGTGACATCATGGAGTGACACGAAAGTGACATAGGCAGAGCAAGAGTGAAAGGGACCAGCCAGCCGGTCACTGCGGCAGCGAGGATGGTCAGCCACCACCAGGCACGGAACCTGTAGCAGCAGCACCAGCAGCAGCAGCAGCACCAGCAGCAGCAGCAGCAGCAGCAGGCGCGGTTCACCAGAAAAGTGTGACCACTAGTAACATCATGGAGTGATACCAAAGTGACATAGGCAGAGCAAGAGTGAAGGGGACCAGCCAACCGGTTACGGCGGCAGCAAGCATTGTGAGCCACCACCAGGCACGGAACCTGCAGCAGCAGCAGCAGCAGCAGCACCAGCAGCAGCAGCAGCAGCAGCAGGTGCGGTTCACCAGAAAAGTGTGACCACTAGTAACATCATGGAGTGATACCAAAGTGACATAGGCAGAGCAAGAGTGAAGGGGACCAGCCAACCGGTTACGGCGGCAGCAAGCATTGTGAGCCACCACCAGGCACGGAACCTGCAGCAGCAGCAGCAGCAGCAGCAGCAGCAGCAGCAGCAGCAACAGCAGCAGCAGCAATGAGGGGGCTAGTAACAGCACAGAGTGACCAAAAGTGACACAGGGAGAGCTAGAGTGATGTCGATGGTGAAGGGCACCAGCCAGCCAGTTACGGCGGCAGCAAGGATTGTGAGCCACCACCAGGCGCGGAACCTATGAAACAGCAGCAGCAGCAGCAGCAGCAACAGGAGCAGCGCACGCCACAGACAGTTCGCTGCAGTGTTGTACGACATCCCCCCCCCCCCCCCCCGCCGTTCTGCTCTTGCTACACCCCTTCAATTTCTGTCACTGTAACTTCACATATATTTCCCAGCTGCTGCACCCCCCCCCCCCCCCCCGCCGCCGCCGCCGCCGCGGCCAGCACTCACAGTTTGTTGTAGGGGTGAATGATTTCCCCACCACCACCACCGCCCACCTCCCCCCGTTGGCCCGCACCCCCGCGGCTCTTCTGGTTCCCCCCCCCCCCCCTCCCCACACCCACACCCATCTCACAGTTTGTTGTAGGGGTGAATGATGCCCCACTGCAGCACAAATCGCTCCTCCAGCGCAACCTGGCGGCGACCAGCATCGTCAAACTTGAACTGGTTCATCTGCAGCAGCAAGCAGCAGCAGCAGCAGCAGCAGCAGCAGCAGAAGCAGGCGGAGTGCGAGTCATACACTACGCTGCTGCAGCTGCCATATAGTACGTTCCACCCCCCTGCCCACCCCCCCCCCCCCCCCCCAACCCACACATCCCTCCTTCATGACGCCTGCACCCCCCCCCCCTCAAATGCCACCTGTGCTGCTGCACTGTTAGCCAGCACTGCCTCCTCCTCCTTGTAGATGCATTGCTGTTTTGCTTCGCTGCTGCAGTGCCATTTCACACACACCCCTCCCCCCCCCCCCCAAAAAAACCACCTGTGCTGCTGCGCTGTTGCCCAAAACTGCAGCCTCCCCCTTGTACCTGCGCTGCTGTTTTGCTTCGCTGCTGCAGTGCCATTTCACCCCCCCCCCCCCCGCGCCTCCCTCCCCTCCCCAAGAAAACTCCACCTGTGCCGCTGCGCTGTTGCCCAGCACTGCCCAGCTGCCACCTACCCCTTGCACATGCATTGCTGTGCTGCTGCGCACCTGCAGCTGCCATAGAGTATGCTCCACCACCCCCCCTGCCCCCCCCATCCCATCCCCCTCACCCCTGAGCCCACCTGTGCTGCTGCGCTGTTGCCCAGCACTGCCCGCTGGCTGTTGAACTGTGCTGCCGCAGCGCCCATGTAGTACGCTGCATTGCCCCCCCCCCCCCACCACCACCACCACCACCACCCCCCACCCCCCACCACCACCACCACCCCACCCCCACCCCACCCCCACCCCACCCACCCACCCACCCACCTGCATCACTCCACTCGCCCCCCCCCCCCCACACACACACACACACACACACACACACACCCACACACACCACACCACACACACACACACACACACACACACACACACACACACACACCCCACACCCACCCCACACCCACCCCACACCCACCCCACCCACCCCCACACCCCCCCACCCCACCCACACCCCCACACCCCCACCCCCACCCCCACCCCCACCCCCACCCCCACCCCCACCCCCCACCCCCACCCCCCCCCCACCCACTTGTCCTATGCAAAATAACCCTCTCTCTCACCCTGCGTGTGCTACGTGTTTGCTGATGGTGTCCCCCAGGTCCCTGAAGTGACACATGCCCTCACCTGGCGACTTCCCTGCCCATGCCTCCCCCTCCTTTCCCTTCCCCCTTGCTCGCTGTGTTGACAACATCGGCACACAGTGGGGAGGTGTGGCACTACACAACAACTGACACCCACAGACACTTGTCAAGGTCCCCCCCCCCCCCAACCCCCCTCACCCTGCGTTTGCTACGTGTTTGCTGATTGTGTCCCCCAGGTCCCTGAAGCGCACACCAGGCCTGCAGGCAGCCACTGCTGCCATCAGGCTGTCGTGGGAGGCACGGATCAACGCCTTGCTGGTGGCATCAACCTGTAACACAGCAACACACACACACACACACACACACACACACACACACACACACACACACACACACACACACACACACACACACACACACACACAGCCCCCAGCCCACCTGTGCTGCTGTGCTGTTTCCCAGCACTGCCCGCTGGCTGTTGAACTGTGCCAGCAGCTTCTGCTCAGCAACTGTCTTGGGCTGGTTGGGGTGGGTGGCGTGAAGCACATACGCCTCCTTGGCTTCACTGTTCTTGGTGTGGAGCTGCGGTCAGGAGGGTGGGAGGAAGGCGGACACAGCAGCAGCAGCAAAAGCAAAAGCAAAAGCAGGAACAGAAGACATCAAGCACTTGGCGCATTGACAGCCACCTGCACCCCTATGGTGAACATTGCTGCATGGGGTTCACTGTCAGGAGGCCATGCGGCACAGCCAGACACAGAGGGGCAATGCCTGTGCTTCTTTCTACAGCTGCTGCTACGGCACCACCTAAACAATGAAAGCATTTCCCACAACCCCATGCAGCCATAGGCTACTTGGCCCCCAGATCTCCCTTCACGTTCAGCACCCCCCCCCCTCCACCCCTGCATGCCAGGCAGGCACTTCATGCATTCCAGGCATCAACCTAGACTGCTGTCTGCTGCAAAACATACCTCGAAGTACCTCCTAAGAAAGCTCCCACACCACGAAATGAGCAGGCCCACAAACAGCTGCATGCACTGTAGTAGTTACCACAAACCAGGACACACCATAGATTCCAAACACCCCATGCTTGACAGCAGCACGTCACACTGCCACACTGTCACACTGAAACTCACGTTGCGTATGACTCGAGCCAGCCAACCTGCTCCAGGGCCCCCCCTATAACCATCTGCTGATGGGGGCCGAACTGGTGATGACTGAGGGACTGCCTGTCCAGCCTCTGGGTCCGACATAGCTGCTCCCCGCAACGCCATCGCGTAATAGATTTATTACGTCAGCTGCGTGCTGGCGCACGGGGCTGCTGCTGCTGCCTGCAAGGGTGTGTCTGAGCGTACAAGCAACTACAGCAGCAGATGGTTCTGGGGTCCCATGCTGTGGAGCTGTGTGGGTGAGGCCTGCCCGTACAGAGGTGTCAGAAGTTGCAGTGAGGTGAACCGATACACGTATGGGCTGTTGCAGCGCTCTTTGCAAAGATGCGTGATATGGGTGTTACTGGACGTTGGACAACACTATTGTTCTGCAGACATTGCGACATCTTTACGCAACACTATATTCCGAACACCTATTGCAGAATATGTCAGTTGCAGGCTGCAACCCGTGGTTGTGCGCGTGATTCTTGCCATGATTCTCCGAAACCACAGATCATTGTGTCAATGAGCTTTGTGAAATTGTTTCATAATTTGCTCACAAACCTTAGTAGCGGGATTGGTTCCGCTATCTACAGGGCGGTTGCATCCGCATTCCAAGGTTCCTCACTGATCTGAATGCTGCCTTGTGAAGAGTACTGTAGCTGCTGCATGCTGCTGTGCATGACTTGCTGACAGCCGCGACTGTCGCAACTGTTGAGTTGTCACAGCACTCAATCCCTCCGGCTCAATGGGTGGCTCCTGCAGCTGCTGTTGGCAGTTGCAATTGCAGGAGGGAGGGGTTCGACCCCTTTCTGTCCGAATACACCACATGCCTGTCAGCCAGCTGCTATGAAACACGCCACTCCCAGCGGCAGCAGCAGCAGACGGAGAACACGCCAAGTGCAGTCTACATGCCCTGTCAAAGTGTCCAGAGTGTGGTGTGTGAGGGCTCGCAGTGTGCCCTGACACCATGCCTGACTGGGACCTTGCTGCACCCAGCCAGGACAATAGAAAAGTGAGCGTACGTAGCGTGGTAACCACCTCAACAGGGGCGGGAGGAGCTCCTGTGGCAGCAGCAGCAGCAGTCATGCTATTTCAGGCTGCAGCTGCTGCCCCTGCACTGGTGCACCGCACAGAGCTGCAGCAAGGAGATCAGACAGGTGCTGCTGAGCAGCAAGAGCAGCAGCAGCGGCAGCAGCCGCCAATCCACAACAGGATGCTGCCCCTGCAATGGCTTGACACACAGAGCTGCAGCACGGAGACCAGACAGGTGCTGCTGTACCTACCGACTCCAGCACCGCCTAGCAGACTCAACCTGTTGCAACATCATATCCATTCCTGCCTGCTGCATCACACTGCTGATATGGTTGCACCTCGGCTGCAGGTGTGGTCTGTGTGTTGATTGACAGGCTGTACATGTACTTTGTGTTGTTGTGCCAGGGGTGGGGTGCAGCTACTGCTGCTGACCCCTCTTGGTGTGTGCCTCTGTTGTATTGCACTAATTGCCTTTCATACTGCAAATGCTCAAACAAACAGCATGGGCTGGTTCACAAGCACAAGGGACAAGTTGAAGGCTGGGTTTCAAGTGATCACATGTTGAGGCCTCCTGTACTACATAGTATGAGACTGGTATGCTTCACCCACACTAAGCTGGAACGTTGCGGTGTTTGCTGGGCAAAGTGACTGTTGCTCAGATGACACTGCTGGCAACTCTCGCGCATGCAGGCATGGGATTGGCTGGGCCTCTGAGGGCAAAACCAGCTCTGAACCAAGCGCCAACAATTGTTGGATACCCCCCCCCCTGACCCTGTCCAAGGCAAAATTCTGGGGTGCACCCGAGCGATGACCCGTTGCAATGTGGAACAACTTAAAACCATACGTTGAGCATATTTGCGTGGCTATGGGGCCCCCTCGATCTCTGGAGAACAGGCTGCACAGGCTGTGTCCTGATGGATTCTGTGTGATAGGAAGCGTGAGCCTTTCATGACAGGCACAGGAGTCGACGAGGGGACTGAAAGACTAGACTAAACTGGCATAGGCCTTGAGAAGTCTGTCCTGCCTCAACTCAAGCCATACTCCGTAGAGGGAAGCTTCATGGATGGACATGTACTGTAACTTACAAAAGGAAGCATTACTGACCAAGCCAATCCACTAGGGACGACAAAGGTGACCAGCACCAGACGGCGCCAGCCTTTGATGAGCTTCACAGAGTTGACCCACAAAACTGTCACACTCTGTCCCAAAGGTCAGCTGACTGACCCACATCCTCAATACGATCAGAATGCTCCCAAGATACTCACCAGCATGATAACTACTCAATACAGGGAAAGATGCTCTCCCAACAGAGCCTCTCCCAACCGCCTTGATCACTACACAAAGCATGAGCAGGCCACGTTGCTCCAGCTGCGGCACAGCAAAAGACCAGATCAGGAATAACTCAGAAACATTGTTGGTTACATAACAAGAGGGCATAAAATCAAATCAAATCAACCATGCGTTGCCTTGCCTCATCTGCCTCCTCTCCCCCCGCCAACTGGCACGGGGCTATATAGGACTTTACAGTATGTAGTGCAACAGACACTTCAAACCTCGGCGGAGCACCACCAGTGGTCAAGTGCTGATTGCCCATGCGTATACAACACTTCAGGTGTAGCCAAACCGCAACCCTGGCATGTATGTATTATAGGGAAAAGGTCGAGGATACAGATGAGTGCATATACGGTGTATGTCCAAAGATTCACGTAGTGATATAGGGGACTTTGCCGATAATTCAGGCACCCAGCAAAGTCAACAAACGGCAGCTTTTCAAAACAAAAGCTCAACAACAGCCGGCCAGATCGCATCAGCCCTTGCACTTTGCTTTATCGTTGATGGGTTCTCCTGGATCAGTCAGCTGTCAGCTCATCTGCTCAGCTCCGCTTTTGAACAAACCAGATCACCACCATCAGGCACTTCTGTCTATGTGACACACAGCAGCAGCTGGCACAAGCAGCTACCTTATTCTGCGATGTCTTCAGTCACAGATCCGTCAGATGCAGCAGTTGACGGCCCCCTGCAACCTTCCAACCAGAACAGCCAGAACCGGACTGTGCCAGAGGAAGATGGGACTGTAACCAACTTCAAGAGCAAGGAGCGTCCATACATAGACCCAGAGACTGGCCAACAATGCAAGCACCCACTCTATGGCAGGTATGCATGATCACTCAGGCCGAACAGGCTGAGTGTGCACAACAAAAGCAAGCAGCATCAACCCAACCACCCAAGCACTGACACACCCCCTCCCTCTTGGTGCTCACAGGAGTGTCCAGTGCAGAAAATGCCTGCAAGAAGTTCCTGAGGGCTTGTTCCAGCGGAAGAGGACCAAGAACAAGCAGCAGCAGCAGCAGCAGCAGCCAGCAGAGGAGGCACCAGAAGGGGCAGCGGAAGAGGCAGACCATTTCTACTGTGGTGTTGGCCAGCCCCCCAAAGGTGTCAACAGAAAAGCAGCCTACAACTACAAAAGCCACCTGAACGAGGTCCTCTACAGCAAACAGGTGCGCGCCACAGCAGCAGCACGAACAGTGATGCACAGCTAGTAGGACCTCTGCAAGCTGCTTTGGCACCCAGTGACAGACGCAGTGCATGGGATGCTGCCGGGACGCAGGCGCTGCCACCTGATGCAAGCTTCCCAGCATCAGTCCTGGTAGTCAGCGCCTATTTGAAGGTTGCAAGGACGTTGTTCTACCTCACTTGGACCTCACACCAGCCTTGGGTGCATTGGCCCAGCATCACATTGACGTTGCGCCGCCGCATGCCTTTGCTGATGTCTTGCAGATGAACGACTTGATGAAAGCCATGGAGTGCAGCGTCACCATCCAGCTGTCAGGAGTGATCCCCAGCAAGTTGCTCACCAACGAGGACCAGATCGGCAGCAAGGCCAGCGAAGGCGTATATCTGCCAGTGAAGGTGCAAGATAAGCGCCTGGCCGGCACGCGCATCTTCACTGTGATTGGCGCTCGCGGGCCAGCCGCGGCAGGCCTTGTCCCTGGCAGCAAGAGGAGCTTCATGGAGATGGCAGTACTGGCCGATGGCCAATTTGTGCGGGATGCCATCCGGGTGGGTGGCATGGGCCATGCTGCTCCAACACTAGGCGTGAGATGTTGCAGCATCACTGTTTTGCAATGGTGTCACGATGTTGGGGCTAGAATGTGGGAGGGATGGCAGGATCAGCGACGAGGCCAAGCAGCACTAACAGGCATGAGTTTACTCAATCAGGCTGTAGGCATGAGTTGTCATTGATATCATTGATGCTGCGGCTGGTTACGCAAATGGTTGCGCAAAGTGTTCTCTGCTTCATGCGATCTCACCTGCAAGACCTTTGGCGGCCTCAATCAGCTGCAATGACACTGAGGGCAGGTGGATTGTTTACTTGCAGGCACAGATTCCACCCCCACCTGCAACAGCGGCCAGCGCATCTGGTGCCGCCCAGCCAGCAGCAGCACCCGGGGACGATGCAGCGGCCGCGGCGGCGGCAGCTGGTTCAGCAATGGGTGGGCAGTCAGCAGCAGCAGAGCCCTCCAGGCCAGTAGCGGCACCCGAGGGCGATGCAGCAGCCGCAGCGGCGGCCGCTGGTTCAGCAGTGGGTGGGCAGTCCGCAGCAGTAGAGCCCTCTAGGCCAGCAGCAGCACCCGGGGGCGATGCAGCGGCCGCAGCGGCGGCTGCTGGTTCAGCAGTGGGTGGGCAGTTTGCAGCAAGTGTGCCCATGCCATCACTTGCTGGCGCAGCAGGAGCAGCAGGGGCATCCATGCCAGCAGCGGCGGCGGCAGCAAACCCGATAGTTGCAGCAGCAGCTGCAGCCGCTGGCTTAGCACCAGGTGGACCCCCAGCAGCAGCAGAGGCGACAATGCCAGCAGCTGCACCCGAGGGCGATGCAGCGGCGGCGGCAGCGGCGGCAGGGGCAGCGGCAGCGGCAGCTGGTTCAGCAATGCCATCACTTACCACCGCAGTAGCAGCAGATGGGCCACCCATGCCAGCAGCAGCACCGCCAGCAGCAGCAGCGGCAGATTACGTGACAGCAACAGCGGCAGCAGCTGCTGACTCAGCAGCAGGTGTTCACCCCGCAGCAGTTGGGGCAGCGGCACACGACAGTGATGCAGCTGTTGGGCCGGCTGCAGCCGCGGCAGCACTTCTGCAGGCAGGCACCACAACAGCAGGTGCCTTCGCGAGCGACCAGACAGGAGGCCGTGGGAGCATCCAGAGGGGCGGTGGTGGCGGAGGTGGTGGAAGGGGCAGCAGGGGTGGTGGAAGGGGCAGCAGGGGTGGTGGCAGAGGTGGCGGCCGGGGCAGCAGGGGCGGGAGGGGCAGCAGGGGCGGCAGGACTGCAACGTCAGCCGCAGTACTGGCCCCTTCCCTGGAGTCTCTGATGGGCCCATTTGCAGCAACCATGGGAGCCACAGCAGCAGGGCTGGCAGGTGTTGCTGGTGCTGGTAGCATGGCAGTGCCGGCAACAGCAGGGATGCAGGCAGCTGCGACAGCTGGGATGTGGCAGCCTGCAGGCGGGGCTGCTGCAGCAGCTTGGCTGCCTGCGGTGAATGCCCTTATCGCTCATATGGGCGACAGCGACTTCTTTCCTGTGGGGGGAGATCACTACGCCACACCTCCAGCGCAGCAGGCAATGATCATTGCACGCCGCATGGCTGGTGGTGCAGGAGCAGCTTTCCTGTTTGGCAACAGGGAGGGGTGCATTGTGGCAGCAGCACCCATCTGTGGTGCGGACGGGGCTTTCGCCGATGCATGGATTGAGGCAGTGGAGTGATCAGCTGAATCTGTTGTCCAACTGCATGCATTTGGTTATGACCTGTCACGCATGCAGTTGCGAAGGTGATGTGAGCATGCTTACCATGTCTGGTTCCCTGCAACCCTACCCATTGCCCGCGCAGCAGCTCCAAGCCAGCCAGTTGTGTGGGTGTGGGTGTGTGTGTTTGGCCATGGAATGGTGGGAGGAGTGCGGCTGGATGAAGGGATGGGGAGCAGGTCGGCACCTGTCATCAGGAATGGTTCTGGTTGCTGCCTTGGAGGGTCTGGGAGTTGCGTGTTGATGCTTGAGAGTCGGTTGGTGAGTGCCACATGAAGATGGCCAGTTGCTGATTGGTCAACGGGTGCGGCACTTATTGTGTCATGTGCAAGTTGTACGTTGCTGACCGTGCGAGGGTGATATGCAGGGCGCGTGCCCACCAAGGCATGACCTGACACTGCTATATTGTGGAGTGGGTTATCCTGTTGGTGTGGACCAAGCCCAAGGGGCAAGCGCATCCCCTTATCAAGTAACCCAGTAAGATCTCAGACTCCAAGGAGCATCATGAGCAGTACAAGGTACAATAGCAGCAACCCTACAGCAGAGCTTGCGTGATGGAGCTTGCAACAGTCCCAGACTGCCAGCCACAGGGCTGTGCACTGTCAGAACCCCACAACCCCACTCCTTGACTCTTATTACATACATACTGTACTGGCGGCCATCTTTGAAATCCCACCGCCAAAGCTGCCGAGTTCTTGCAAGCTGGGGGGTGACGCTTCACACCTCAAGGGTGTGTGTGGTGAGGGGGGGGGGGGAATGGAGTTACACTGGATGTCTGACCTTGGCTGTGACCAGTAACCTCTAGACCAAGCCTGTAGGCCCCTGTTGAGAGTGTTGCGCTCTGCCAGCATTGCGGCTGTGGCCTCGTGGGGGGGGGTGAGGGCCCAAAGCAAGGCAACTTCAGTTTTTGGGCGGATGTGGGGTAAGGGTGAAAATGGGCTGCTCATGTACTTAACATCACTGGCACAGCCTGACACTGTGCAAAATGCATGGCTTGAGACTTGTTTGGGCCCTGCAGCAGTCAGCGCCACGTCCCGATTGATGCCAACTAGTGTGGCATAGGGAGTATGACCAGGTTTGCCACATTGGAGCTTGCAACAGTCCCAGACTGCCAGCCACAGGGCTGTGCACTGTCAGAACCACACAACCCCACTCATTGACTCTTATTGCATGAATATTGGGGAAGAAAATGTTACACGCAGCCACATTTGCCACACATCAATGGCATTCAATGGCATCAATATTGTACGGGTGGCCATCTCTGAAATCCCACCGCCGTGTGGGGGGGGGGGGGGAGTGGGGCAGGGGAGAGGAGGTGCAGTGGATGGGGTTGTGGTGGTGGATGGAAGGTCAGTTACCCATCGGCTGTGACATGCAGCCTCCAGACCAAGCCTGTCCCTGTTGGCAGCCCTGTTGGCAGCCGAGAGGTGGTGGTGGTGGTGGGGGGGGGGGTCAGTACAGTGCCACTGTGAGTCACATGCTGTCTGGCCTTTGCTGTGGCCTGCTGCCTCCAGTAACAGCTTGCACGTCCCTGCTGACTGTGTCATGCTTCGCGCGCACTGCGGCTGTGGCCTCGAGGGTGGGCTTTGGGGGGCTCCAACAAGGGAAATTGACTTTTTCACCCGATGTGAGTTGAGTGTGGAAATGGGCAGCTCCTGTGATAGGAATCACTGCCTGGGCATCATATGATGCGGAATGCTTGATATGAGTGTTAGTTTGAGCCTTTGAAGCACCGGGGAGACATGCCGCTTGGCGCGATGTGCTTGAAACTGTGCCGCACCTCAACTACCGCATGTGCGGCTCATGAGAGTCACAGTCAGCCGGTAACATGTCTGTCAAGCCTGCCAACCCCACATCCCCATTCCTTGAACCATATGACACAGATACTGTAGGGGGAGGCATCCCTGAAAACCCGCTGGAGTGGCCGCCATCGTCTCTGCAACATGCGGGAAGGCGTGTGTGTGTGTGTGTGTGTGTGTGTGTGTGTGTGTGTGAGAGAGAGAGAGAGAGAGGAGAGAGAGAGAGAGAGAGAGAGAGAGAGAGAGAGAGAGAGAGAGAGAGAGAGAGAGAGAGAGAGAGAGGAGAGAGAGAGAGAGAGAGAGGTGGTGGGGGGGGGTCAGTACAGTGCCACTGTGAGTCACATGCTGTCTGGCCTTTGCTGTGGCCTGCTGCCTCCAGTAACAGCTTGCACATCCCTGCTGACTGTGTCATGCTTCGCGCGCACTGCGGCTGTGGCCTCGAGGGTGGGCTTTGGGGGGCTCCAACAAGGGAAATTGACTTTTTCACCCGATGTGAGTTGAGTGTGGAAATGGGCAGCTCCTGTGATAGGAATCACTGCCTGGGCATCATATGATGCAGAATGCTTGATATGAGTGTTAGTTTGAGCCTTTGAAACACCGGGGAGACATGCCGCTTGGCGCGATGTGCTTGAAACTGTGCCGCACCTCAACTACCGCATGTGCGGCTCATGAGAGTCACAGTCAGCCGGTAACATGTCTGTCAAGCCTGCCAACCCCACATCCCCATTCCTTGAACCATATGACACAGATACTGTAGGGGGAGGCATCCCTGAAAACCCGCTGGAGTGGCCGCCATCGTCTCTGCAACATGCGGGAAGGCGTGTGTGTGTGTGTGTGTGTGTGTGTGTGTGTGTGTGTGTGTGTGGTGTGTGTGTGTGTGTGTGAGAGAGAGAGAGAGAGAGAGAGAGAGAGAGAGAGAGAGAGAGAGAGAGAGAGAGAGAGAGAGAGGGGTGGGGGGGGGGGTCAGTACAGTGCCACTGTGAGTCACATGCTGTCTGGCCTTTGCTGTGGCCTGCTGCCTCCAGTAACAGCTTGCACATCCCTGCTGACTGTGTCATGCTTCGCGCGCACTGCGGCTGTGGCCTCGAGGGTGGGCTTTGGGGGCTCCAACAAGGGAAATTGACTTTTTCACCCGATGTGAGTTGAGTGTGGAAATGGGCAGCTCCTGTGATAGGAATCACTGCCTGGGCATCATATGATGCAGAATGCTTGATATGAGTGTTAGTTTGAGCCTTTGAAACACCGGGGAGACATGCCGCTTGGCGCGATGTGCTTGAAACTGTGCCGCACCTCAACTACCGCATGTGCGGCTCATGAGAGTCACAGTCAGCCGGTAACATGTCTGTCAAGCCTGCCAACCCCACATCCCCATTCCTTGAACCATATGACACAGATACTGTAGGGGGAGGCATCCCTGAAAACCCGCTGGAGTGGCCGCCATCGTCTCTGCAACATGCGGGAAGGCGTGTGTGTGTGTGTGTGTGAGAGAGGTGGTGGGGGGGGGGGTCAGTACAGTGCCACTGTGACTCACATGCTGTCTGGCCTTTGCTGTGACCTGCTGCCTCCAGTAACAGCTTGCACATCCCTGCTGACTGTGTCATGCTTCGCGCGCACTGCGGCTGTGGCCTCGAGGTGGAGTGCTGTGCTGCGCCTGTGTCAGTGGCTGTGTTGAGGCCGGTTTGATGCTTCAATTGACTAATCCAGTACATTGGCTGTTGTAGGGAACAACTGGCTTTGCATGGCCCTAGTGGTGTGTAGTTTCATCACAGTATCAGACAAGCCCATCGTTGTTTGGTGGTTGTCTGGCCCCTCGTGCAGCACAACAGCAGGAGTGTTTTTCAACGGCAACTGTCGGGGCGGGTTGCTGCTGCTTGTATTGCTTGCATACTTGTGAACATGGTACGCCACTGCCCCTCCTGACCACCCAGCATGCACTGAATCAAGATACCACCTGCACATTGATGCATGCATCATGCTTGCTGCAATTCTTGGTGTGGATGCCTATGGTACTCACAAGGCCCACTCTGGGATGCGCAGTCAGCAACATGCCAGTTTGGTGCACTTGATGCTCTTGTAACACCTAGGGTTACACCTTCACACAGCATTGACATACTCATGCGCAGTGAATGCCCTTACCCTGGAGCATCGCATCACAGCAGCAACATGTGGCTTTCGAGCACACGATTTGCCAATCGCGCACGCAAGCACGCAACTTTGGCACCCTGCTCGCCGCGCCACCAGCCTAGCTGACCGGTGCAGCTGCTCACTGCAGTGCATCAGCTGCCGCTTTTAGCACGACCCTACTTGCTCCCACGTGCACACTTCTCACAGTCAGCACAAGCCAATCGCAACTTGTTGCCTGCACAACAACCGCTTCATCTTGAGACGGGGAAAGAAGCAACCCACACACCAAACTGCCCGACCCAAAAATACAACCATGATTCTCAACCATCACCATCATCAGACGCCACAGGTGGTGGCATGTCACCATCCTCGCTGTCTACATCTGCTGCCTCCCCAGAGCGCCCAAACTCATCACCCAGCTGCTCGACAGCCACACCAACTAACTGCAGCTGCTTGGAAGCATCAGCCAGGCGCTGACGCACCTCAGTCAGTGCCAAACCCACAAACACCATGGCCCCACTGCGCAAGCTACCGCTCAGCTCCACAGCTTGCACACTCGGCTGGTACCTGCCTGAGCCCTGCAACGCTGTGTAGCCTGCTGCCTGCAACTGCTCAGCTGTGTTGTCACCTGCCAGCGCAAGCTGCAGCTGCTGCAGCCGCTGCAGAAGGCCTGTGTGGTAGCTCAAGTACGCCCGCATCTCCTGAGGCAGCAAGGTGAGCTCCTCCTTAATGCGCGCAACCTCGTTGTCAGCCTCACACACCTCCATGGCACGCGCAACGCCGTAGATGCGCAATGCACTGCCTTGTTGCACTGCACAGCGAACAACACAGGTGTTGAATGCGTCAGCATCTTAGCAACCTGACATGAGCAACTATCTGCTAGGCATGCCTGATGACAGTCTATTGCACCAATCATCAGGACGTGGCTGAAGTCCCTCAAAACCTCAGCACGTGCTAGCTGAACCAGCCCCCCCATCCCAAGGAAACAAGCAAAAAGCTTACATGAGTACTCATTGACCCAGCAGAACTGCTGCTTGCGGACATCCTCCACGTTGGTTGTCGAGCGGACACCGTTGGCTGGGCCTGCAGGAAGGCCTCTGTTGTACTCCAGCACCAGTGTGTTGTACTGCTCCACCCGCTGCGCAAGAGTGGCTACCAGCTCCTTGCACTTCTTGTTGTGGCGCTGGCGCTCCTTGGGCAGCGCTGCGTGAGGAAGCAAGTGGCGACAACAGCATCATCGTCTTTCTTAGTACACATGTTTCCAGCAGGCTCTTTGTGCATGTAGCAACACGTCTATCCAGGTTCCAGTATGACACAACAGACCAATTCAGTGCTGCGCAATTGTAGAACACTACAAAGCCTGGGCTGGCGGCCTCCTAAGCCAACAACACATCAGTAGACAACATGGCGTAGCGTTCAACTTCTTCAGGTGACATACCGTGGCCTAGCAGCAAGAACATCATGAAGCGGGTTGTGGCATGGCACCATGATGTTGCATGCCACCACATGAAGACATGCGATGGCTAGGCTGCCTTGACTGATGTTGCATTCCGCACTTGAAGCAACTGGCTGCGTGTTGATGAGGGGCACCCAGAACCCACCTGCAGGGGCCTCCCGCTTGCGTTCCTGCTTCTTCAAGTCATGGCAGAGGCCCTCCATGACATTCTGCAAGCGCACAATGCTGGCATCCAGGGCTGGCGTAAACTGGTCCCTGATGATGTTACCAGCTTCCTCCGCTTCGTCACTGCAAAGTCAACCCGCAGCAAGCGTGTTCGCAAGCAACCCTTGTTGTGTTGCATAAAAGCGCTTCAACGGCCAAGGCGGCTGAGCAGACATGCTCCGCGACAGTGGAAAAAAGTCACTGCACTGGCCAACCTTGCAGAACTGCAGACTAGATGCCATGGCAGCAACAGTTGCCCACCTGCTCGCAGCTGCTGACTCAAAGAGCTTGTTGGTGATGTCGTGTAGTGCTGCCACCCTGGCGTCAGTCAACCCAGCCATGATGCGCACAGCTGCAAGGCGCTGCGTCTGCAAGCCCAACGCCGCCATTGAAGAGCTGATAGCTGCCCGCATGTCATGCGCTTCCCTCAAACTCACGGCTGCGCTGTACTTCTCCAGCAGCTTCTTGTTGCCATCACGGGAAGTGCTGACCTCACCTGTGGGCAGCAGGCCAGCAGACAGGACATCACACCTTTCATTGCTGCACTGCCGTGCTGTCTAGTGAAGGGGGGACCGACAACCGCGTTTGAGGCTTGGTGTACTTGCCACGAACAATACGTGCTGCCGCAGGATGTGCATGCTACATCACTACAAACATGTTGTGTGTCGCTCCACCCAACTGTAGCACCCACACCAGACTCACTGGTTGCAAGCTCCTGCAAATCCTGCCGCATCCTGCAGACCAAAGCAGGCTTCTCCTCAGCGGGTGTGCTTGTAAGCAGCTGAAGCTGCTTGGCCAGATTGCTCTCTGCTTCTGGCAGCAGCCCCTGGAACTTGATGAGGCGCTTCACGAGCTGCTTTGCTTGGCCGCGCACCTTGTCCCAGCCAAAGTGGACAGCTGCATGCGTGAGCTGGTCCACAGCACCTGCACGGTCATGACAGCAGGGAGGTCAAAAAACAACGTACTTAAAAACACCTTGTACTGCACCAGCTGCTGAAGGCACCATGCAGCAACTGACACTCCACGGCTGTGCCCACGCCTGGCTTGTGTTCTCACCTGCAAGGCTCTGGTTGCGAGTAGTGTTCGAGAACTTGGCCCAGTAGGCAAAGAACTGCTCTGCCTCTTCACCCAGGGTTTTTGCGCACTGCTCCGTCCAGCCAGGCTGCCAGAGGATCTGAAAGAGCAGGAAGCAGGTTGTGAGCACCGCGCTGAAGGTGGGACCCCTAGCATGTGCCCTTGCAGTTCAGGCATGATCTGAGAGCTGCAGACATTCAACCATGCAGGTATGTCCGAAACTGTCAAGTGCGCTGGGGGCTGCCGATGGAATGCGGTAAGGCAAAGCCATGAAGAACCCTGCAGTCGCATGACCGACCTGGCAGTTGAGCGCATGCAGATTGCCGTGTGCGTGGGACAACACCGTGCGCAGGGCGTGGAAGTTGCCTGCGTCCGCTGCAAGCTGTTTCAGCTCAGCGATGCGTGCTGCAACCTCTGGGGGTGTATCAATCGGTGGCGCATCAGACAGGCTCTCCACTACCCTGCGCAGCCAAGGGCCCCACTTGCACATGATGTCAATGTGCAGCTGCTTGCAGTCCTTCAAGTAGTAGGCCAGGAGGTGCAGAGCGTAGCCGTACCGCTCGCCGCTGCCAACAAGGCTGACACCCTTCCGAGGCATGCCATGGCGGGCATCCACAGCTGTGGGGGCAAAGCACAGACGTCGGCAGAAAGACAGATCACAAAACTTAACAGCAGCACATAGCTTACCAGCAATTGCACTGCATCTGCTTGTGCTATTGGGTGTGCTGCAGGCACGTGTGTGTCACTGCTTGAGACATGCTACAAGAACCAAAGAATGTTGTGCGACGGTGACGTTACCCACCGACGACACGCCCAGTCACTGCTTGCTTGCTCTGGCGCCGCTGCTGCCCATCGCCTGCCGCCGCCCAGACGCCGTTGCAGGTTCTGTCCTCACGCTCTGAAGGGTTTGCAGATCCAGGCCTGCCCTCGCCCTACGGGAATCACGCGGCACACACAGGCAAGTTGGTAGCAGCCACAGCTGGGCGTGGGGAGCTGCCATACTGTATCCAGAACGTCGTACCCAGACAAGCGGCTGCATGCACGACATAAAACACAGTCCACAGGACATAGCATGCACACCCCCTATGACATCCCACCCATTTGCGGCCTGCTTACTCTGGCCCAATCCACAGCTTGGATTGTCAGCTGCACATCCCCATCGTCAGCAAAGAACAGCTGAGAGTGTGGAGCTCGCCACAACTCCCGTTGCCGCTGCCAGATGAAGAGCTTCATGTTGCCGTCAATGTGGTATGCACAGTTGCCACCACTGCATGCAGGGCACACCAGGTCATCCAGGAGCTGCACGCCCAGCCGCAGGTCCAGCTGACAGTTGCTGAACTCAGAAGCAGCGCGGCTGAAGGCGCTGGTGCTGATGGCGCGCAACGGCTGCAGCATGCAACAAGCACAGCACCCTGGGTTGTCTTGGCGCCAACATCTATTGCAGCCCTAGGTTGGTTGATGGTGCGCACAGCCAAGCAGTGCCGGTGTGCTAGTGAAATGCGGATGGAGCGAAAGCTGATCTCCCCCCCCCCCCACCCCGCGGGGCCGCACACCCCCTCCCAAAGCCGATCACCGACCTGCTGCAGATTGTTGCGCCATGCCGACTCTGAGATTGCCTTGCAGAAAGCAGCCAAGGACAGTGTAGGGCTGCTGAGCTTCAAGCAGTCGTACAGCTGCAGGACGTCTTGAGCCACGATGGTCCTGCGGCATTACAGTACACCCTTGAGCGACGTCCAATGCTACGCCGCACCTTGACGGCAAGCACTCCAGGTGCTATGTTAGACGGCGCCTTTACCTGCAGTGGTCGTAATCCAGCGATGCTGGCCAAGCCCCCATGCTGATGAAGTCCTGAGGCCGCTGCCAGACATGTTTGCCGCAAGTTGGGTTGAGGCACTGGAACGCAGCCCGCTTGGCCTGCACCACTCCATCTGCGGCCAGAACATCCACACATAGTAACCCCATGCAAGAGTTTGGGTGGGCCTGGATGCTACGTCACTAGGCAGCAGGCACAAGCAGTTGCAAAGGATGCATAATGCTGGTTGCGCACCCCTGGTGATGTAGTCCATGGCCTGCGTCCTCACTGCTGCGCTGCCAATGTCGGTGCCGTGGCAGTGTCGGCACTCGCCGGGTATGCACAGGAAGTAACCTGCAGCGCGCACAAGCATTCAGTTACAGGATGTCGCAGCACACCAATGTGTGCTGACCAGCAGCAACCACGACCCACCCGCCACAGGGTCAGCCCTTGGCATCTCCTTCCAGCAGCTGTCCTCATACTGCTGCCGTTTGTGCAGGTGCAGGTGCTGATGTGCTGCCTGGTCGCAAGCACTACACAGCAGAGCACACCCTGCAGCTGGTGAGCAAGACCAACACCTGCAGACAACAGACACACAAGAGAATGACTGTAGGGTGCATACTCAGCACATGCCTCACGATGGACTGCGTAGCTGTTGACGCCTGGCTGCTGCTTCCGCATGCAAACATGTAAGCAACTGGTTGGCTCCACACATACCGCACTGTGCACCCTTGCTCTGTGCTACACACACTGCAGATCTGCTGGGGGTCCGGCGCAGCTGCCGCCTGCAGCACCGCTGCACCCAGGAGTGGTGCTTGCTGACGCCATCCTGCTTCTGCACGCGCACTGCGTTGGCTCCATTCACTGGGCTCTTCTCCCTCTGACACAAAGCCTGGTTCAGTTTCTGCTGCTGCTGCTGCTGCTGCTGCCTCTGCAGCTAGCTGTGCTACAAAGCGCTGTACATCTATCACATCGTCCTCTGCTTCTAGCCCCTGTGGCACTTCAGCAGCATCCATGGCCTCTTCACCAACAGCCCCAAAGCTGTGACTGCCTGCTGCATCTGCAAGGCTGCTTGTGTACCGCCGACGCTGCCTGCGCTGTGACTGAGCTGGTTCACCAGCAGCACGTCGTGGGGCTGCACGCCCCCTGCCTGGGCCTGTTGCTACACTGTGCCTGGCCCTCGACTGGAGCACTTCTTCCTCATGCTGTTGCCTGTCCTCCCTGTGCTGTGCATACAGGTGCCTGTACTCCTGTAGTAGCTCTGGCCTTATGTCAGCTTCATCCTCATCATCCTCTACATCTGCAAAGCAGAGCTGCTCATCATCATCCATGGCTGCTATCTACGTTGATCTCTATTGCGATGGTGCGGAATCACACGTGGGGGCCATATCAGGCACAGGAAACAGCGGCTGTGTGCCTGGCAGACTGTGCTGTTGATCTGGGTTGTTGAGTTTGCTGGTGGCCTGTAAAATCGACTTCAGGTCAAAAGTACAAGAATGTATGATCGACATTATGTCGAAATTGCACTGGTTAACATTATCGGGCTTTACCCTAATTTACCTTCGTGCCACTAGTGCGCCAAACCGTATGCATGACATGCACTGTGGCAGCCGTACTACTTGTAGTACAAGTCACACCTAAGATCACCGCATACCCACATACCATGCCTTCTGGAACATCCCAGTACGGTGCGTGACCTTTACTACTACAGGTCCCCACAAATTGGACTGCTCATCGTGCATGCAGTCAACAAGACTACCATCAGCAATCTGAAAACACCACAAGTCTTGCCGTCAAGACCACATGCAACCAGGCAGCAGATGTCCATGCTGTTGCCCAGCCCATGTCCTGTGTCACTTGTAGTCATCCCCCCCAAACAAACCCAACAAGTGGGGTTGCTGGAACCTGCCACATGGCGCATGACCACCACCTTGCAATACCTCACTCGTGGTAACCAAACCACTAATCAAGTCAGCTAGTGGCCAGGAGTGCCATTGCCTTAGGGGGCTAACCCTCGAGCATGCATGTGATGAACCGTCCTCAAAGGATGCGAGGCCACTGCAAGGAATCATATAGCGTTACGATACAAAGGGGGGTTTTATGATTCTTTGTTTATTTCTGAGTGGCGCAAAGGTGCTGCCGCTGACGCCTATTCGCTAGGCTGGTCAACTAGGGACTGTCGGTGCACAACCATGACATTCACAGCCCATTGACTACGTATCAGAGCACCACGCTAGTACGGTACTACAATCCTACTGTCAGAGGTGTCAGCTGTCCCCACAGCGACATATTGATGCAAACACCAGCACGCCATGCAGCTGTTGTCCACCAAACACGGTCGCCACATGCCTCCGTCTGATGCCACCGGCAGAAACAAGCACATGCAAGTCAGTGGCTGCACTCTGCTAGCAGACACACATGTAAGCATTTGTTTTCAGCTGCTGTTGTTCCCCTCTGCGAAGCAAGCCAAGAGATGAGCATAATGTGTTTCTGCGCATGTGCTGCCCTGGTGCACGCCCTGGCCCTGCTGCAGGTGTGATGATCCCAGGCTGATGATCCCAGCTCATGAGCTGCAGCAACTGCTGTTGAGACACTGTTGCGTTCATAATTGCAGCTGCAGCTGCTCGCATGCATGTCGTGCTGGTGGTATGCCTGCCGCTGGTGCTGTTGCTGGTGGTGCTGGTGCTGTGATTGGTGCTGCTGCTGCACCTGTAGCAGTGCTTCACCTCCCCTTGCATCTCCCTGTGTGCGCTCCTGCTGCGGCACTCAAAAAGCTATATATATGCCCCATTTGCACCTCAACGGACGCCCCCTTGGCATGCAAGGTGGAGGCAGGCAGGCTGTTCCTGATCCCTCCTGTGTGCCTGCAGATCAGCCAACCTTGCCTTGCACTCATCAAACACGTTCAAAAGTTTGAACGCCGTACGTTCCGCATGATATCACGCGATTTGTTTACGGCAACTTTCTTCATCGCCTGGATTCTGTCGGTGGGGCCCGTGTCCCTCGGAGTGACGTGCAGATGCTGTCGTTGAAACCCCAAAGTCACTTCGCAGGATTGGGTGACGATATCTGAGAGAGTGAACATGGTGTTGAACGTCCATCAAGTCTGATCGCTGCGTAGCGCTAGCGACACGTTTCCCATTACCAGCACAGGTGTACCATCCCTCTCAGGTCACAAGGCTTTTGAGCCCACAAGGGCTCCCAAGTTGGTTCACAAACAGTGCCTGCCGTTGTTTTACTATATACTCAACAACAGCCCTGGCAACTTACTGATCAACACACACACTGTGCGACAGCCTGTCCTGAGGGCCTGCAGCTGCATGCAAGTTACGGCACACAGGCCTTTAACAGTATGGACGGTATAACAGTGCCAGCAGTGAATCAACAGCATGATTCTGACTTGTGGTCCGATAGTGTCAGTGGGGGTGGTCGGCAGCTGCTGGCCAAGCTGGGCCCACCTGCGCCCACACCCTGGTGAGCGGGGGGGGGGGGGGCAAGGAGGGGGGGGTGCAGATGGGATGGTGTGTGAGTGTGTAGACACAGGGAGTGCATCCATCCAATGCATCAACCATCGACAGTTGGGACATTGGCCTCGTGCACACTGCTGGATCCTACTGTGTGGGGAGGGGAACGAGCAACAGGGAGGCCCCACAGTAGCAGCAGTGGGTCAGCAGCATTTGCCTAGCTGATGGTTGAACAGTGTCAGTGGGGGTGGTCGGCAGCTGCTGGCCAAGCTGGGACCACCTGCACCCACACCCTGGTGAAAGGGGGGGGGGGATGAGTGTGTAAGACGTCGGCGGCAGCAGCAGCAGCAGCAGCAGCAGCAGCAGCAGTAGCAGTAGCAGCAGCAGCAGGGACGGACAGGGCGGGTATAGGGACGAAGACACTGAGCAGTGACACAGTGTGAAAGACTCACCCACGCAGGGGGGGGGTATTCGTGTGTTGACAGATGAGATGCATCCACCCTTTGCAAAAGTGTGTGTGTGTGTGTGTGTGGGGGGGGGGGGGGGGTGTCAACGGAAGGGGTGCGGGAGATGCGAAAGGCTTCACCAGCAGAGTAGCAGCAGGGGTGAGGGGAAAGACAAACTCCAAAGGAGAAAGAAAGAGAGATGAAAACAGGGAGGAGGGGCCGGGCGTATGCAAGGTGGTCGGAGGGGTTCTCTGCGGTGGGACACTAACTGAGCGCCAATGATGTCAGCGCAGACGAGGGGGGGGGGGGCTTTCGCAGACAAGCCATCTTGTGCTGCGCCCACACCAGGAGGCACAGGAAAGGGGGGGGGCAGGGGGGAGGGAGGGAGGGTTCACCACACATGTTGTCATACAACAAGGGTAACCACTACAACTGCCCGGCTGACATACCACCCTGCTGCTGCTGCTGCTGCTGCTGCTGCTGCTGCAGGGGCTCCGTCATGGCTGTGCTGCTGTGCCTGCTGCCCATTGCCTTCCTGGTGCTAGTGACTGTGGTGCGGCGGCTGCTGCTGCCCACCAGCATCAGCCTGCCCCTGGCAGCTGCGATGCTGGCCTTTGTGCGCCTAGCCTACCTCAGCAGCCCACCACTGCTGGTGGGGAGGGGGGGGGGGGGTGGGAGGGTGGGGAGCAAGGGGGGAAGGAAGGGGAGGAGGGGCAAGATGTTGAGGTTGGTGGGTTTGACACTAGCACTCTAGCAGCAGCAGAAGCAAAAGCAGCACCGGTGCATCGGCTGGTGCTGGTGGGCAGCTGCTGCCCACCAGCACCAGCCTACCCCTGGCTGCTGCCATGCTTACCTCAGCAGCCCACCATTACTGGTAAGGGGGGGGGGGGTGTCTGGGAGGGGGGAGGAGCACAACATGTTGAGGTTGGTGGCGTTCTACACTAGCCTAGCCTGAGGACTCTAGCAGCAGCAGCATCAGCATCAGTCTACCCCTGGCTGCTTCGATGCTGGCCTTTGTGCGCCTGGCCTACCTTAACAGCCCACCACTGTTGGTACGCCCGGGGGGGGGGGGGGGGGGGGGGCTTTGAGGGGTGGGGCAGAGGGATGCGGGGACATGTTGAGGTGGTGTTGTTACACAATAGCGCTCTGCCTCAGCAGCAGCAGAAGCAGCAGCAGCAGTCTACCCCTGGCTGCTGCTATGCTGGCCTTCGTGCGCCTGGCTTACCTCAGCAGCCCACCACTGTTGGTACGCCCGGGGGGGGGCATGTTGAGGTTGGTGGTGTGCCACACTAGCGCTCTAGCAGCAGAAGCAAAAGCAGCACCGGCGCATCGGCTGCTGCTGCCAACCATCATCAGCCTATCCCTTGCTGCTGCTATGCTGGCTTGTGTGCGCCTCGCCTACCTAAGCAGCCCACCGCTGCCGGTGCGCTGCAGGGTTGGTGTGTGTGCTGCGTGTGTGAGTGTTGCACCTCGGGCGCCCTGTGTGATGATGTTACACTCTCTCCCCCCCCCCTTCTGTCCCCGGCTGCTGCTGCCGCAGGTGTGTGCTGCATGCGCGCGTAGTCTGCTTCAGGCGCCCCCGCTGCTGTTTCACACTGACCCCCCCCCCCACACACACACACACCCGGCGCCCCGCAATTGCTGCTGTTGCAGGTGTGTGCTGTGTTTTGTGTGTGTGAGTGGTCTGCTTTCTCCACCCCCTTCCTCTCTCACCAGTTGTGTGCTGCTTGTGTGAGTGGTTTATCCATGGCATGTTTGCTGGCCGTCATTCTTACCCCCCCCCCCCGCCCCCCGCCCGTTTGCTGCTGCTGGTCGCAGGTGCGTGCTGAATGTGTGAGTGGTCTGCTGTGCACCCCTTCGGTCGTGTCACGTTGGCACACCCCCCCCCCTGCCCCAAACCCCCCTGCTGCTGCAGGTGTGTGCTGCGTGTGTGAGTGGTGTGCTTGAGGCACCCTTCTGCTATGTGCACCAATACCCCCCCCTCCTGCTGCTGCTGCTGCTGTTTCAGGTGTGTGCTGCGTGTGTGAGTGGTCTGCTAGAAGCCCTGACGCCCCTCAGCATCATCACTGGAGCCATCATGCTCTTCCAGGGAATGCAACACACAAAGGTATGTGGGAGTGCATATTCTCATAGGGCTGGGGTCATCCCCTTATATCACCCAAAGGTTTCAGCCGGTTCAACCACGATAGGCGATGTCATTGATGTGTGGCGATTGTGTCTGTGTGGAACATCTCTTTCACATACTGGATGAAAACAGAGCTAGGGAGTTGAGATTCAGCCTGGTACTGATGCAGTGGTTTGTCACAGCGAGAGGTCGGTCTTGATGTGACTTGCCATACTCTATCTACATGTTATCTCATGTGCAATGTGTCACATGCTCTGCCTGCAACCCTTGCTGCGCTGCACCCCAGGCCGCACCCTGTGGCCCGAGATGTGCACCCCCCCCCCCTTCCTGCAGTGCCTGCCTTGGATGATGGGCCAGATCAAGGCCTTACCACTAACAACCTGCACCACATGCCCCACCCCTCCCGTACCCTATCTTACAAAAACTCAGCTGTACCCTATGCCCCCACAACCCCTACATGGTATGATTTTGTACCCTGTGCCCCCGTACCCTATGCCCCTGCCCCCTGTAGTGCCTGCCCTGTATGATGGGTCAGATCTGAAGGCCCTGTCACCCACGATCCTGATTCTCTCGTACGCTATCCCACCAACGCTCATTTATCATCTGGCTCACATTTCATGTACCCTCCCCTGTACCCTGTACCCCCCCCCCCTTTCCTGCAGTGCCTGCCGTGGATGATGGGTCAGATCTGAAGGCCCTGTCACCCACGATCCTGATTCTCTCGTACGCTATCCCACCAACGCTCATGTATCATCTGGCTCACATTTCATGTACCCTCCCCTGTACCCTGTACCCCCCCCCCTTTCCTGCAGTGCCTGCCGTGGATGATGGGTCAGATCTGAAGGCCCTGTCACCCACGATCCTGATTCTCTTGTACGCTATCCCACCAACGCTCATGTATCATCTGGCTCACATTTCATGTACCCTCCCCTGTACCCTGTACCCCCCCCCTTTCCTGCAGTGCCTGCCGTGGATGATGGGTCAGATCTGAAGGCTCTGTCACCCATGATCCTCTACTGCAGGCCCCCTGTACTGCAGGGGGGGATCCTTCGTACCCTATCTCACCACCGCTGCTGTATCTTATGCCCCATAAGTCCTGTAACCTATGCCCCTGTTCCCCGACAATGCCGCCCCCCTCCTGCAGTGCCTGCCTTGGATGATTGGTCCAATCAAGACCCATCACCCACAATTCCGTACTGCAAACCTACAACCCTCCTGTAATCATGCCTGCCAGCTCCCTACGCCCCAGAATTTACGTACACTTTTCCTGTGTGGCTTGCAATACCCTATGTGCCTTGCAGTGCCTGCCTTGGATGATGGGTCAGATCAAGGCCCTGTCTGCAGGCCACCCAGTGGGGGGATATTCCTGGTCGGCTTTGCATTCGCCTACCTGGTGGAAGGTGGGTGATGGGGCGTGAAGTGTTTGTTGGGGGTTGGGGAGGGGGGGGAGCTGTACCTGGTTGCCATTCACCTACCTAGCGAAAGGTGGGTATTTGGCATGATGTGTGTGTGGGAGGGAGGGAGGGGGGGGGGAGGGGAGGGGTAGGGGGTTGTTGGTAAGCTGCCAAAACCCAGCAGGGTTCTACATATTACATACATTACATACTGTTGAGTCTCAGGTATACTGTGTGCCACTGGCCTAGGTGTCTTCCTGCAGTGCGTGTTGCAGTGCCTGACTGGCCTTACCTCCCCCCCCCTCCCCCCGCACCAATGATTTCGGCACCCCGTGTGTTTCACTCAGTGACTAATTGCCTGCCCATCGTATGCCCCCCCACCACACACAAACACACAAACACGGGTGCCAGTGGATTTGGCACCCTTGTAGCGCTGGCTTCTACAAACTGGCTGACGTGCCTGCCCATTTGAGGTGTGGCTGGTGTCCCCCCCCCCCCTCACACACAGGTGCCAGTGGATAAGGCACCTCTACAGTGCTGGCTTTGCACATACTGAATGATCTGCCTGCCGATTATGTGTCTGGCTTGTCCCCCCACCCCCCCCCACCCACCCCATACACACACACACACAGACGCAGGTGCCAGTTAATTTGGCACCCCTGTGTTCCACACACTTCATGATGTGCCTGCCATTGTTTTCCCTCCCCCTCTCCCCCAAAACCCTCTACGCCCCACGCTACAGGTGCCAGTGGTTTTGGCACCCCTGTTGCGTTGGCTGCGCCGATGCTTGCCTCCCTGGGCCATGACCCCCTGCTGACAGTGGTGTGCCTCCTCATCATGAACACCTTTGCGACACAGTTCGGTGGGTGCCTGCGGGTGTGTTGAGGGGGGGGGGTGACTGGGTTGGTGGGGTTTGTAAGGATGCTGAGTGGACTTGGGCGGGGCGGGGGGGGGGGGGGCGGAAGACTGCAGAGCGAACGATGAACCCCTGCTGACGGTGGTGGGCTTGCTCATCATGACTCATGGCACCTTCGCTGTAGTTTGGTAGGTGCCTGCGGGGGAGAGGGGGGGGGGGGGCTGAGGTGACTTGGGATTGGTGTGTGAGAGGGAAGATGGGTGCGATGTTGAGTGGATTTGGGTAGGGACTGTGGCCAGGTGCATCGGCAGTGAAGGTTGTGCTTCTGCAAGTGGGGAGGGGGGGGGGCACGTGTTGAGGGCGGATATGATTGCTGTGCAAGGGGGAGGAACTTCAACCTGCAGAGCAAAGAAAGACTCCCTGCTGATGGTGGTGTGCTTGCTCATCATGAACACCTTCGCGACACAGTTTGTACGTGCAGGGGGGATGGGGTGCAGGGAGGGATAAAGGTGCTGAGGGGACTTGGGTTGCTGGGGGTTACTGAAAAGTTGAGTGGACTTTGGTAAGGGGGGGAAGGGGGGGGGGGGGGGGCGGAAAGTTGCACAGCACATGGCGAACCCCTGCTGCTTATCATGAACAATCTGGCTGTACAGTTTGGTCGGTGGATTGTGGTTGGGGCGTGGAGTTGGGATGGGTTGATTGGGGCGGAGTCATTGCACCAGAAAGAGGACCTGATTTCTGTGACGGTTGGTGTTGTACAAAACCCTGCAAATGGCTGAGCATGCTGTTATGTCGGCTTCAAGACAGGCTGCAAATAGCAGGAAGTATACTCGTGACATGGGTCCTTGGGGGCCCTACATAATCACATGTTGCTGCCGCTGCCACTGCTGCTGCTGCTGCTGCTGCTGCTGCTGCTGCTGCTGCTGCTGCTGCTGCTGCTGCTGCTGCTGCTGCTGCTGTCGGCCAATACCTTGCACATGCAGGCGCTGTCGGTACTCCCATCTGGTTTGGTCTTGGTGACATAGGGCTGGGTGAAGCTAATTTGCAGCTGACAGGGCTCAAGGCAGCAATTATTGTTGGGGTGTGCAGCTTCATTGTGGCACCACTGGCAGCTGCATTCCTGGTGAGAAGGGGCGCCTCGCATCGGCATGAAAAAGCAACATGTTGAAGATTAACAGCTGGCAGCGCCCCCCTTTCTAATACTTCTGATTGCATTGACAGGCAAGTGTGAAGGCGGCTGCAGTCATCGTGGGTGTATGCAGTTTCATCATGGCACTACTGGCACCTGCATTCCTGGTGGTATTAAAGGAGTGGGGAGCCCACGGCGGGGGCCGAGGGCGGGCGCGCGGGGGGGGGGGGGGGGGGGGTGGTATGCATATGGTCACTGCATGATGCCATCTACCAGTTAAATGCATCCAGTGTCTGCTCTCTGCTCATGAGCTTCCTCCTTGTTCCTGTAATCATCATCATTGTTGGCTGCTGCTGCTGCTGCTGCTGTTGCTGCTGCTGCTGTTCACACCCTTTTGCTGCGCTGCAGACCCCCCTGAAGGTTTTGGCACGCAACGGTCTGTTTGTGATGCTGTCTGTCGCCACGGCTGTGGGGCCCTCCATCGCCATCAGCATGTTTTCATACGAGTTCCCCACACTCATAGGTAGGTGGTGGTAGGTGGGTGTCCCCCCCACCCTTCCCCGCACATTGCCGCACCCTTCTACCCCCTCCTTCAACCTCAGTGCTGTCTCATACACGTTCTCATAGGCAGGTGGAACCCCCCCCCCCACCACCACCACGCCCCTGCCCCCTCCATTGCCATGGGTATGTTTTCATACGAGTTTCCTACACTCATAGGTACGTCACGATCACATAGGTGGCCTGTTTAGAGCTCTTCCCATCCCAGGGGCAGGCCCCGAAATTTGGCCCTTGTGACCCTGAATCGAGCGGTTTCCTCGTCATGCTGTCCCCCATGCGGAGTGTATGCACCCTGCTTCCGGTGTGGTCTGTAGTACTGGTTGTTGCTTGTGATGCCATACTCCCCCCCCCCCCACAACAACAGCCTGCATCCTCGCTCCCCGTCCTTCCCTCATAACCCCACTACCTCACCCACAATTGCACACACATACCACGCACATACTATGACGCACAGTAACCCTCTCTGTTCATATCCACCCAGCTATCAGATAGCCTTGCCCCCGGCCCCCCTCCCCACCCAGGGGTGACTGTTTTCCCACCCACCCACCTACCCACCCACACCACACATAACCCTGTGTGCTGACACACACCACCCATCAGGACTTCAATCGACCCCCCCCCCATCTCCCCCCCCCCCCCCCCCCCCCCCCCCCTTCCCCCAAAACAAAACCTCAGGTGGCCTTGCCAGTGTGTTGTTGACGGCGTTGCTAGTCAAGTTCAAGGTGGGGCTCAGACCCATGCAGCCAAGCAACAAACTCACTGCAAGAAGGTCAGCCCCCTCCTTTCAGGTGGCCTTGCCCCCTCCTCCCTCTCCCTCTCCCTCTCCAACCCTCTGCCCCCCCCCCCCCCCCACCACCACCCACCTCGTGGCTCGCCCAAACACACCCCCCCCCCCAAAACCCCTTTTACACCCACCCACCCACCCACCCCTCAGGTGGCCTTGCCAGTGTATTGTTGACGGCGCTGTTGGTCAAATTTAAGGTGGGGCTCAGACCAATGCAGCCAGGCGATGAAGTGAGCACAGGAGCAGCAGCAGCAGCAGGGGACACCACGTCTGCATTGAGCACAGCAGGATCAGGGTTGGGATCCAGACTGAGTCGGCGGTCGAAGGTCACCCTCTCACAGAGCTTCAGGTGGGCTGGCTGTCATGTGTTGGAGTGGGTGCAAAGCACTTGGACGGATACAGGTTTACGGCCAAAGAGCGTCATACATATGTGTGTGGGGGCGAGCCCCCCCCCCCCCCCCCCCGAATCGTGTTTTTGTATGCATGCTGCTGTTGTGGCACACCCTGGCAGGGCTCAAAAGCAAATGGCCAGCAACAAAGTTTTCACTGGGTAGGATGCGTGGATGATGGGATTGATTATCATATGCATGCTGCTGTTGTGGCACACCAGCCAGGGCACAGCAGCATATGGCCAGCAACAAAGAGTGATCATCGGGTGTTGTTTGACGCCAAACATAAATGCTCGTGTATGCCAAACGTAAAAGTTTGTGTAGGCGTAACATGCCATATGGGCACCCTGCATGAGCCCACGGCTCGCTAACCAGTTCCGAGGCTGGAATTGTGTCTCCATTCATGCATTGTATTGTATTGTACTGTGCTGCACTGCACTGTGTCCGTGCTGCAGTTTCGTTGATGACGTCGGCGCTGTCGAGCACCCGCCAACCTCGACACTCGACTTCCCGATCAGCAACGACCCGCAGACGTACAAGCAGTACCAACGACACAACTTTGCATCGCAAGTGGACGAAGCTACGTTGGCTGAAGCGCAGACGAATCCGTCAACAGTAACGTCAGCGGAACCTAGCAGGGATGTGGTGGGCAGAGGCATGCAGCAAGATGCAAAGGCAACAGACATTGAACAAGGTGGGCGATCTCCTCCATTGCGTTGCAAGCTGCAATGTTTCTTTGTTTTGTGTTTGGGGGGGGGGGGTCACTCTGGTTCAGGGGTTAAGGTTTGAATTTATGGTTTCGGGCCCTCAACCTTGCATCTGAGGTGGAAAAGGCTACGCTGGCTGCAGCGCAGAGGGGAAGTCACGTCAGCGTAACCTGGCAGGGATGCGGGCAGAGGCATGCAGCAAGGTGAAAAGGCAGTTGACATCGAACTAGGTTGGCAGTTCACATTTATCCTCACTCTCCCTACTGCCGCCCCCCCCCCCTCTTCATACCTCCCAGGCTCCCGCCCCCTCAACCGCACATGCAGCTGGACCACTTGGAACCAGTGGTGGCAGGCAAGCCCCCCCTCCTCCCCCTCGCCCCCGCACCACCACCACCACACGGTGCCCTCCCCCTCCCACTTCCTTCCAGAGACTCTCAGAGGCCAAGTTGCTACTCACATTCACACACCCTCTCTGTCACGGCTGTCTCCCCCCCCCCCCCCAAAACACCACGCCCCCACCCACCCAGGCTGCGGCAAGACCTTGAGCAGGCCCCCTCCCGGCTGCTGAGGTGCACCCCCAGTGGCCACATGCAGCTGGACCCCCTGGACCCAGTACCCCCCCCCCCTCCAGGGCCCCTGCCACTAGCGCGCGTGTACATGTGTCACACACTCACTCCCACCACACAATGGCCCTTCCAGGGATCTTGGGGACTCGCTTTTCACAATCACCCTCCCTCTCCCTCACTCCCCCCTGGGGCCCTCCAATACCCCCCCCCACCACCACACACACCTGCAGGTTGATGATGTCTAGCGTCTCCACCTGCCATCCACGCACTGCTCTGTACTGAGGGAGTACGTCACTGTTGCTTGCCTAGCAGGACAGCTTTAGTCAGCATGCACGTAACCAAGTAACCAAGTATTCCCTCTGTCGACACACTCAGCGCAGGCTCCCGCCCCTCAGGCGCACTCCCAGCGGCCACATGCACCATGACCCCATGGATCCAGTGGTGGCCGTTCAACCCCGACTGAGGGCATCTGACGTCATCCTGCGCACGATGCCTCTGTGGTTGACGGTGCTGCTGCTGCTGCTGACACGTATACCGGCACTCCCCATCAAGAGGGTCCTGCAGAGGTAAGGGTTCGGTCAATTAACGTATACTGTGAAGTTGCCAGGGCGGCTGGTGGTTTAGCAGGGGACACTGTGTGAACTGGGACAGGTGCCGGGGACCCCCATCGGCAGGCATCAAACATCGTCTAACGCACTATGCCCCTGTGGCTCACGGTGCTGCTGCTGCTGCTGACACGCATTCCGGCACTTCTCCCATCAAGCGGGTCCTGCAGAGGTAAACCGGACTGATCAACAGTTGTATTTTGTGTGCACAGTGTGTGTGTGTGGGGGGGGGGGGCACCCACGGGGGGGAGGGGGGGGCATCGGGGTGGGGTGGGGGGTGGGGTGGGGCATCGGGCGGGGGGGGGGGGGCATCTGACGTCATCCTACGCACTATGCCATTGTGGCTTACCGTACTGCTGCTGCTGCTGACACGCATCCCAGCACTCCCCATATTGAGAGTTCTGCAGAAGTAAGTCTGGGCTGATCAACAGATGTATTTTGTGTGCACAGTGTGTGTGTGTGGGGGGGGGGGGGCACCAGCCGGGGGGGGGGGGGGCATCGGGCGTTGTTGGGGGGGGGGGGGAGGGGGCATCTGACGTCATCCTGCGCACAATGCCGCTGTGGCTGACGGTGCTGCTGCTGCTGCTGACACGCAGCCAGGCACTCCCCATCAAGAGGGTCCTGCAGAGGTAAGGGGCCACCACCATATACTGTTTCTGGGGGTTTGCAAGGGCAATGGGGAGCCCCATTGGCTGGCATCCTGCTGTCACTCTGTGCCATTCTGTGTCATTGTCTTTGTAGTTGACTGTACTCCCCCCCCCCCCCCTCCCCCCCCCCCCCACCCGCCCCGCGACACCTCCACCCGCACAGCACCACCCCCCGCTTCCTGTGGGACCTTGGCACCTTTGGCAGCTTTGGCATCTCTGCCTCCCTGGTGGTTCAGCTGCGGCAACTTCCTGACAGAACCGAGTGTCAGTTGGAATTACGAGATGCTGTATGCGTCCTTCCTCACCCTCGCTCCCCCTTCTGTGTAGCAAGACCATTTCCCCTATACGTTTGCCTCCACACACACACACACCCCTTGCTGCCCCCCCCTCGCTTCCACAGCACCACCCCGCGCTTCCTGTGGGACCTTGGCACCTTCGGCAGCTTCGGCATCTCTGCCTCCCTGGTGGTTCAGCTGCGGCAGATCCTGACAGAACCCACCGTCAGTTGGAAGTACGAGCTGCTGTACGTCCCCTTCCTCATTCCCTTTGCACTGGCGAGTGCCGTCACTGTGTTGGTGCATAGGAGGGACCTGGAGGTACCCTGGTGGACACCATTCAGGGAGGCATTTCAAAGAGTGGCAGGTGGGTGGAAGACGGGTGGGTGGGTGGTGGTGGTGGGGGGGGGGGGAGGTTTGGTGGAGGGGGGGTGCCGGCCTGAGTAAGGGCGATAGGCTGAAGGCGTCTAGGGCCAAATGCGTGGTTCGAAGTACGAACTGCTGTACCTCCCATGCCTCAATTCCTTTGCGCTGGCGAGTGCCGTCACTGTGTTGGTGCATAGGAGGGACCTGGAGGTGCCCTGGTGGACACCATTCAGGGAGGCGCTTCAGAGGGTGGCAGGTGGGTTGCGGCAAGGTGGGGAGGGGGGTATATGAGGTGGCGTGCATAAGAGGGTGACGTGCGTAAGAGGGATGGGTCACCCTTACCCTTTGCACTGGCCAGTGCTGTCACTGTGTTGGTGCACAGCAGGGACTCGGAGGTGCCGGAGTAGCCTCCATTCCATGGAGTTTACCAGGGCACCTCCAAGTCCCTCCTGTGCACCAACACAGTGACAGCACTTGATCCCTGAGCCAGGGAGGCATTTCAACGGGTTGCAGGTAGGTTCAGAGAGGGGGGCCAGGGTGGCGGGGCACCGGGGTTCGGGGAAGGGCACCCCAGGTCGGGGGTGGGTGAATGGGTTGTCCGGGCGAGATACACAGGAGGGACCTGGAGGTGCCCTGGTGGACACCATTTAGGGAGGCATTTCAGAGGGTGGCAGGTGGGTTTGGTGGTGGTGGTGTGTGTGTGTGGGGGGGGGGGGAGAATGTTTGGGGGGGGGGGATTGCATGGGCTCCAAGCCCCTGAGGGGTGCATGGGGTTGAGGGGGGTTGACGTGCACAAGAGGGACGAGTCGCCCTTCCTCATTTCCTTTGCTCTGGCGAGTGCCGTCACTGTGTTGGTGCATAAGAGGGACCTGGATGTACCATGGTGGACACCATTCAGCCTGAGGCATTTCAGAGGGTGGCAGGTGGGTTGGGGGCCGGAGGGGGGTGTTTTTTTGGGGGGGGGGGATCTATGGGCTGCGAGCCCCTGAGGGGTGTATGGGGTTGAGGGGGGGGGTGGATGTGCGTAAGAGGGATAGGTCGCCGTTCCTCATTCCCCTTGCGCTGGCGAGTGCTGTGACTGTGCACAGGAGGGACCTGGAGGTGCCTTGGTGGACACCATTTAGGGAGGCATGTCAAAGGGCGGCAGGTGGGTGGGTGGGGGGTTGAGATGGGGGCGGGCCTGGGGGTCCCAGCCTGGCACTCCCCCTCACTCAGCTGCTGGCGTGTTACCCCCAACGTCTGTGTTTGTTGCCTTGCAGGCATCGCTGTTGCGACCATGGGTGCGTTGGTGTTGGTACAGCTGCCGCAGGCTCCCCCGCCTACATCATATCCTCTGAGACACCTGCCCTGCCACACATCATGTGTCACAATGACTGTGACAACTGGTGACGGGCAATCAGCTTAGCGTTGAGTGCACACTTGACATGCGATGTGTGCCGCTCTCGATTTTGCCCCCCCCCCCCCCCCCCCCCCGCAGGCATTGCTGTGGCAACTATGGGTGCATTGGTGCTGGTGCAGCTCATCCGCACCGGTGCCGCAGGCTCCCCCGCCTACATCATCGGCTACTACCTTTCTAGCTGGCTCTCGCAAGGCTTCCTGGCCATTAGCGCCTTGTTGGGGGCGCTGGGAAGTTTCTTCAGCGGTTCGACAACGGTCAGCAACCTCACATTCGGAGACATTCAGAAGGTACGATCGCATGTCGTGAATATTCATCAACGGTCTCGCGGAAAAGGAATCTCTCAGTAGGTTGGCAGACGTGAACACGGTAATGTGATTGCGTCATGTTTGTATCGACCGGCAAAGATTCGGGTGTCGTGCTGATAGCACTGTTGTTGATTGCTGACTGCTGTGCAGGTTGCTGCGGAGCGCATCGGGTCGTCCGTGACGGGCATGTTGGCGGTGCAGGTCGCGGGTGCAACGATCGGCAACATGATCTGCATCAACAACATCCTCTCCGCAAAAGCCGTCATGAATATGGCGCACGTGCCAGGTAGGCAGGGGGAACGGCTGTGGGTCGCGAAAGTGTGATGCACCGCGTTCCTCTCTGTTGGTCCAAAATCCAGCAACCCTCCTAGTGTAAAGTATCGCACAGCAGTGCGTCTCCACTTCACCCTGGGCAGCCTCATGTTTCAAGGATCGCATGGTTTTGACCCCCCAGCCCCCCATTCACACACATGTAGTTTTGCAAGACTGCAGACACCCGCCACACCCCTAGGTCATCAGCTCTCCCTGCTGCCGTTGCTGCTGCCCCAAAATTCTGCTGTACTGCATCTTGCAGAGGGTGAGTTCATCCGCCGGACTGCCCCAGTGGCGCTGTTTTTCTGCCTGCTGGCCCAAGCAGTGGGCCTCATGTTCACCCTGGGCAACGTACTGCCCGACAAACCTCTACTCGACCAGTTGTGACGCATCGGCAACTGCCGCATGCTGCTGGAGCAGCCCAACTGTTCAAACCTGCCGCCTCAACAACTATTGACGTGTTTGGCAGCTGCCACATTTTACTGGAGGAAGGTTGCATATGCATACTTGGCAGTGCTGACGCTGTGATTTCAATCGCTGACTCGCTTGTTGCAGCAAGTTGTTGCAAGGCCTGTGTTTCCAGGCTGATGCATGGCTTTGACTTCTCTGTGTACATACATACGTATCTTGTGACCAGCAAACGACTGGTTGTCACAGTACAACCGTAGTACGAGCCACACAGCCAACAAGCGCTGTGCAAGGGCAAGGCAGACCGGTTTTGATCCCAGCCACAAAGTCAGTGAGCGTGTGGTGTTGCTTTCTGGTGCAGCCCTATGGGGCGACCTCACCAAATGGCGAAGCGAGCAAGGGGTTGTTGGAATATCAGTTGGGCAACAGCGCGTGTGCTGCAGGTCAACTGCTGTGGTGGGCGTGTGTATGGTGGCTACATGTGAGTTGACGTTTGTGCCGTGCCGCCGGGTGCGATGCAGTTGAATAGCTTTGTTGCAGGTGTTGTGCAGCTTGGAGATGAAATGGCACGGCTGGGCAGCACTGAGTGCGCTGTGCTGATTTTGTGCATGGTGTGTTGAAGGTACGCAACGACAGATGCGGGGTGTAGGAGTCTAGCATGCCGGACATGCACACCCCTCTGCGCCTCAACGTATGCCAGTGCACGTTTCCTCCTTCTGGTAGGCATAGTTGCTTGAGAGTCGTTGCTCACTGACTGGTGCGCAACGTCTGGCTTGCAACAGACGGAAGAGTGCATGGTGCAGTGTGTGAGTGTGTGCTTGTGGCATGTGGAAGGAGTGCCGCACGGTGGGGCCAACATCAAGTATGTTCAGTGCTTGAACCTTGGCTGATCTTGGCTGCCGCAATCGGCATCAGGGGTTGCTCATGCCTCAAAGTAGCATGGCCGATTGTTTTGACTGCTTTGGTGGGGCCCTAAGTTTGCCGCAAACCGCATAGTATGGTGTTGTTGTCTACTGCTTTGGTGGGGGTCTGCTATCGTGGTTGCTGTTGATGTTGCTGTTGCGTTCAATCCCACTGCCGCTGCTGTTGTTGTCCTGTTGGTGATGTCCGTATGTTGCCAGTAGTACGGTACTGCCGTTAGCGGCACATACGCTGATGATGGACTTGTGTCAGCAACCTGTGCTTGCAACATAGCTGGCGTTGATGCTGTTGTTGCTGCTGTGCTATTCCCACACAACTGTACTACATCATGTTAATTCACCTTGCATAGGGATTGCCATTTGTGTGTTACACTTTTTTCGGAGAGGGGGCAAAGCCACCAAACAACAAGTTGAAAAGGGAGAAAGCAACCAGGGGAAGGCCCCAAACACCGGCCCAGGGAGGGTGCGGTGGGCGCGCTGTTGTGTCAACAACAGCAAAACGTGCCTTGCAAGAAGCACGGCAAGAGCTAAGCATGCCGTCGCAGTGCGCAAGCCCATGGTTCTGCAGGGCCTGAACCCTGGGTGCATCAGCTTTGCTGATTAACGCATGGTAATACATTAACATGCTATTAATTCACCTTGCATAGGGATTGCCATAATAAAAAAGATGTGTTGAAGTTGTGTTGAAGGCCTGGTGAGCTACTAAGTGCACCAAGGCACCATAACAAGCATGCATGCATGCAGGTCAGCCGGGACAGCATACACGGCATATGCAGCACTTCGGGAGTGCCCATGAGTAACTCCCCAGCCACCCAGCGAAAGGGAGAGAGTGTGACCTTAGCGTCACGCAAGCGTCATACAAACATAGGCAGACCTCTTACAGCCACAACTGTGGGCATGCAACTGTAAAATCACCAACCACCAGAAAAGGGGTCACCGCGTCAGACATGACGCTGAAGTTGGCAGCTTGGCCACTGAGAGGGCACTGCTGCGGCCGGCAGCTCTGCCATTGTTTGCATTGCATGTACTCCAAAGCAGAAGTGAGGTGTTGTCCCCAAAGCATGTCCCAACCAAGAAAACTGGCAGGCCACATGACACAAGGCAGCTAGTGGGGCTTGCAAGGAGCCGCCGTAGCATACCGCCCCCTACAGCGGGGACAGCAAAAACTGTGTCAAGGGATGGGACATCGTCACCAAGTGGCTAGCACATGCGCGGGTGACCGTATAGGACGATGTCCAGGCTGTTGTCGCCAGCAAACCGCAACGCGTGCCAGAGGCGCGCTGCCATAGCTGCTGCCTTAGCCGAATGGCCGCATCACTACAGCAAACGGCGGCTAGCCGAAACACGAACGGCCGCTGCAAAGGAGCGGGCGCAGACCCAAGTCCGGAGAGAATGTCAAGGCTGCTTTCGCCAGCACACCGCAACGCGAGTCAGAGGCGCGCTGCCATAGCCGCTGCCTGTGCCAAATGGCCGCATCACTCAAGCAACCGACGGCTAGCCGAGACATGCATGGCCGCTGCACATGAGCGGGCAAACCCAAGAAGGAACACATATCAGGTTGCTGTCTGCACACCGCAACGCGAGCCATAGGCGCGCTGCCATAGTTGCTGCCTGAGCCACGGCCGCATCACTCAGCAGACGACAGCTAGTCTAAACACGTTTTTGCCGCAGCAAAGGAGCGGGCGGCAACCCAAAAGAGCGACATGACGGCACTGCTGCTGTTGCAAGCACACGCGCCCGGGGCGGTGGCATGGCTGCTGCCTGAGCGGCATTAGCAGCAACACTCCAGCAAAAGACAGCTAGCAGGGGCAAACGGTTGCATCACTGCTACAAGCCAAAGCCACCGTGCTCAATCCTGATAGCCATAATCCGCCAATGCTGGCTGGGCAGGTGGGCCTGCCCAGAAGGGCCTGCAATGAAGGTGGCATTTGGCAGGTACATGCTGTCTTTAGCCATCAACATCAACTCGTGAAACCACGGCTGAGCAGGCCAACAAGGAACCACCACAGTGACAGTAGCACGGTCCTCCCGCACCTTCTGAGCTAGCTGCAGCAAGACACTGCTGTTGAAGGGCGGGCAGGCGTAGGCATTGTGCCCATGCCAAGGTTGCAGGAATGCATTCGCGCCAGAGCTGCCTGGGCAGCGGTGCATGCTGAAGAACAGCGGCAGCTGTGTGTTACTGTCAGCAGCAAACAGGTCTAGGGTGTGAGGGCCCCACAGGGTGTTGAGGGCGCAAAAGATGCGCGGGTGCAACTGGAAATCCCCATGGTCCACAAAGCGGGACGGGGCGTCAGCCAGATTGGACTCAGAGGAGACCCGGACAACCTGAAGGTGCACATGCAGGCTGTCCAGCACCGCCCACAGCAGACGATACTCAGCCATAAGTGCTGCTGAACGCGAGGCAAACCTACCCAAAACACTCTGCGTAACAGTATTGTCTTCAAACAATCGCACAACCCTGTCTCGTACCAGTGGCGCGTAGGACAGCAAGGCATAGCGCACAGCGCGCATTTCCTTCTGGTTGATGTGCATACATTGTTCCTCAACAGACCAACGACCAGAAGCTACTGAATCAGGGCTTTCAGCAAGGTCGGGAATCACAGCGCCCCAGCCCAGGTCAGAAGCATCTACAAACAAGTCGATGGCAGCAGGCCTCAACCTGATAGGAGAGACTAGGTGCTGCTCAGGGATCTGACACCACCACTCAAGGTCCCTGAAAGACTGCCGGGAGAGGCGCACATCGCCGCCCCAACCCTTGACACTGCTGCAATCATCGTACAGAGCACGCAAGAACAAATTGGCAGGCATGACAGCCAACCGAACAGACTGAGCATAACCACAGAAAGACGCCAGGTCGCGCTTGGGCACCAAGCGCTTGTTCAGCTTGGCTGAAACAATGAGGCCCTTGGCCAGGCGAGCCAGCCTGGCCACTTTGGCAGGGGGGACGGCAAAGGTGCCAGCCGCCAGGTCGACAGTGAGCCCTAGGTGCTCCAACTGCTGACACGGCTGCCAAACTGACTTCTTTGGGTGCGGTGTGAAACCAAGCCAGTACATCAGGGACAGGATCCACTGAGCACCAGCAGCCGCACTCTCAGGGTCAGGGGCCTGAACCCTGGGTGCATCAGCTTTGCTGATTAACGCATGGTAATACATTAACATGCTATTAGTAAGTATCGGATAATTAGCACTCTTTACTGGATGCTTGCGAACATGCATGTACACAGATACCTACTACACATCTTGTTGGTACAGGGGGCGACAAGCACAGCATGCAGGGTTATGTCAGAGCGCAATCGCATGCCCATGACACCACTTGCATGCGGTTGCCGTAACCAACACAACTGCCACCAACAGGACCCCAAATGGTGATAAGGGGCAAGGCAGGGTGGGGTGTGGGGGCTGATGATTTGTTGACCAGTTGTAGTGACCAAAGGCGGCTCAGCAGCCTTCCAAGCTCTGTTGGTGGGTACCTCAGGTGTGGAGAGCATCTAAGGCTGAGCATCTTATCAATTGGCTGTGACGGGACTTGTGCTATCTGCGCACGTAGCAGTAATGCCTCTTGTTGCAATCGTGCAGGCTGAAAGGCCTTGTGATGGAATGCAGCGGTGCTACAACAGGAATAGCCTCTGCTGAGAAGTGCTAGTCTTGACCCCCAGGGGCCAGGCTGGCATGATCTGTGATGGTAATTGTGTGATTTGCACATGTTACTGACTCTGGCCACAATCGTGCAGTCTGCAAGGCCCTGTGACAGAACGCAGCAGGGGTACAATAGGAGTAGCTTCCATGGTGGTGAGCTCCAAGAGGCCAGGCTTGCAGGAGATTTGTAAACGAAAATGCAGCGATACTGTATATGTAAATGCTCCAAGGCTGTTGCTCCTCTTGTTGAGACTTTTTCTTGTGACATCGCACGCTGTTACAGTGTTGCACATCACAACAAACATGTGAGGCAGACAAGACCTGCCTTAGCAACTGCCGCAGCATAAAAAAGATGTTTGTATGATCAACCAAACAAGAGGCACAACCAATGGCACCAACAGCATCTCAACATCAACTGCCAATTGACATGCTGCAAAGCAGGCACATATGTGGGTGGGGATGTGTCACAATGCCTGATGCTTATGCTCAGCAGCTGTACGTCTGCGCCCCAACAACAACTCTCACGGAGTATTCCTTGCTGCTGCTGCTGCTGCTCAACACGTGATCAACACTGCATGTGTACAGCTCCCGGAGGGGTTTATCAACCCCAAACCAGCAGCTGTTTAGGAGGTGCGCACATCGTCAGCTGCCTTCTGGGCCTTAGCAGAGGCATCGTGGGCGGCACCGGTAGCCTGACGAGTGGGGTGGGGGGGGGGGGGGGGGGGACAGCAAGGTGGCAAGCAACAAGGATGAGTAAATACTTGGTGACGTGGGTGGCACTGACAGACTAAGGGGGCGGGGCAGGGGGTGGTGAACCAATATGATGCGATTCCCGACCAGCATTCCAGGCCAGTTCTGGACTAGAGGGAGAACAGGATGCGTAGCATGTTGACGTTGCGCGTACTCAGAAAGCAATGGTCTAATGGCCGCCAACTGCCAGCCTGCGTGCATCCAAACTTCTATGAGCAACTGTTGCCAAAGGTCAACAAAACCACAAAAGCAAGTTGCAATCAGCCCCTCACCTTATCCTGTGCGGACTGCAGGTTGGCCTGGGCAGAGTGAGTGGCGGACTGCACAACAGCAGAAGCAGCAGCAGCAGCAGGAGACAGGAGTGTCAGCAAAGCACACCAGTAACATGCAGGGAGTACACCCACGTAGAGCACGTGGAGAAAATGGTGGACAGGGCCTTTGCTATGCCAGTCAAAGATTGATGCACAGGAGCACCTACACACCTGCAGCTTGTCATACACACGCCAACAATACTCCCAAATTGCTGCCCAGGGTATCTGCCTTTTCAATAAGCACAGCATGCTACTGGCATAACCATACTATGGCATATTACGTGTTTTTCACATCACAAAACACGTGTTGCTCTTCCGCACTGACAGGAGCCAAGTCAGAAGGTACAGTCGCCCACCTGTGCCTGATGCTTTGCTGAGTCAGCCATCTCTGATGTGCGGTCCTGCACGGAGCGGGTGTTCTCGTTGGTGGCAGCCTTGGTGCTGTCCATGGCCTCACCTGATACGGGGGCAAGGGGGGGGGGAGAGCAGCAGCAGCAGCAGAGCAGGTGGGTTATGAAAACACAAAGTCGAAATGTGCACCACAGTCCATGAACAATCTTCTGTGCACCCGAAGCCATTATGCACACGGTGTGCATACGCAGCTCTTTTGGGACGGGGGGGGGGGGGGGGCTGTTTGGTGCTGTCCATGGCCTCATGTCGCGACAAGTGGCATACAACAGCGCGATTGGTGAAGCAGGATGTCATCTATGTGCACAAGATCAAAAGCATTTTGGACGTGCATAATCATGGGATGGATGCATACACAGCCCCTTTAGAGAAGAGGACCCGTGTCAAAATCGCTGGAACTCCTTCCATCTCACCCCAAATTGGCCCCAAATTGTGTTGCATTGTATCCCTCACCTGCCCTGTGCTGTGCTGCTCCCATGTTCTCAGACACGGTGTTCTTGGCAGACTCGTAGGTCTCACCAGCACGGTGCTGGGCCTGAAGGGAGGGAGATGGGACACAGGGGAGGGGGGGGGGCGCAGGGCATCTTGAGCAAGGTAGGCAAGGGCACCCGTGCTCTGCGTATGTCATGGTCTCCTCCGACATGCTTATTCCGAGACAGCTATGGCAGAGATGTTGTGTTTCTGTGACAATCCTCACAATGCTGGGCCAGAGCTGGGACTGGCAGCCAGGAGCTGGCATGGCATGATTAACATATCCACTATGTGGGCTGAACTGCCGCAACTGAATTGAAACTGGACCCCATGCCTGCATTACAGCAGCCACTGTTCAGAGCCGTTTCGGAACAACGTCATGGCGGCCATGTCCCTGTGCAACAATCCGCCCTCACCTCTGTTGCTGTCTCTGATGCGGTGTGGCGGCGCTCTTAGCTGCCTCTGATGCCTTGTTGGCTGCCTCAGTGGCGGTGTTCACCACAGCATCCTTGGCCTGGGTCAGGGTGGCTGTGAAAAACAAAATACGGGCGAGGGGGGTGGACAGCAAAGGTTTCAGGGGTTTGATCAAGGAGTTGATGGAGATGTGGCGAAACACAGCAGCAGCAACGGAAGCTTCTGACAGTATCTCTGGGGTTGGGTGAAGAGAAGAGAGGGGGGGTGTCGAAGGCAGCATGTGATGCCTTGTTGGCAGCCTTGGTGGCAGTGTTCACCACAGCATCCTGGGCCTGGGTCAGGGTGGCTTTGAAGAAGAGATATAGGGGAGGGGGCAGGTTGTGGATCAGAGGGGTTTGAGGGATGCACCACAGCATGGTAGGGGACGAAAGCTTCTGATGAGGGATGCACCACAGCATGGTAGGGACGAAAGCTTCTGACTCAATAGCTGAGGGTTAAGTGTACCAGGGGGGGGGGGGGCGCAGGACATCAGAAAGTTTGCTCAACCTCCAGCCATCAACCACATCATCCTTGGCTTTCCTCACACCTTATGCATCTTGTATACCCGTCACCACACCCAATACTTGGGCACAGTGCTGCAAGCAAAGTGGCTGCTCTAATGGTCGTGAAGTGGATGCATTGTATGCACTGCCTTGCATTCCTCCGCATCCTCCACACTAGCTGCCTGCTGGGTCCCAAGTCCTCTCACCGACTCTGGGAGAGACACCGTGGGACGCGGCATACCGCTTATTGCGCAGGGCAGAAAAGTGCAACCCAAGTGCAAGGAAAGTGCATTGTGTCGGGAGCAACCAACCATTTCGCAGCATTGAATTGAACCTCAAAAAGTTCAACTGCAATGCCCCGGCTTGCATGCAAATTGCATCTACATATGGACAATGCAGCTGTGCATTCCCCCAGCTCCTCCTATGTCTCACAAGACAAGGGTGGTGGTGGGGGGGGGGGGAGGGTGTCGCCCTTCACACGCACACACCACCCCCAAGGTCCGGAAGGAACACACACTCTCAAAGGAACTTGACATGAACAATGCACATTCCCCCAACTCGCCAGCACTCCCCCCATCCCCTGTACCCAACATCATCATACTTCCACCGAGAGTACCACCGTGTTACACAGTCAGTATTGAGCATCTGTCCCGCAGCCCTCCCTCCATATGGACAATGCAGCTGTGCATTCCCCGCTCCTCCTATGTCTCACAAGACAAGGGGTGGTGGTGGGGGGGGGGGGGAGGGTGTCGCCCTTCACACGCACACACCACCCCCAAGGTCCGGAAGGAACACACACTCTCAAAGGAACCTTGACATGAACAATGCACATTCCCCCAACTCGCCAGCACTCCCCCCATCCCCTGTACCCAACATCATCATACTTCCACCGAGAGTACCACCATGTTACACAGTCAGTATTGAGCATCTGTCCCGCAGCCCTCCCTCCCCCCTCCTTCCCTCCAAAGTACACCAACTTTCCACGCACACCAACCTAGAACCCCAATGCACAAATGCTGCCTGGTTGACGAGGTGGCTCTTTGCGGTCTGACTGCTGTAGTGGTAGGGTTGTTGGACGTGGAACCTCGACAGGTACAATGCACATTGCCCCAGCTCACCCCCCCCCCCGCCCCCAAATGCCCAAGACCATCATGTCCCCTCCAAGAGTTAACACACCCACACAGCATTAATGAGCAACTGTCCAGCACCCCCCCCCCCACACACATGCCTGCCCCCCCCCCCCAGCACACACTCAATGCACACCCAATGCTGACAAACCCACCTGCTGCCTGGTTGGCGAGTTCTTTGCGGTCTCCATTGCTGTGCTTGTGGGGTTGTCGGACGTGAGAACCTCGACGTGGACAAAGTCAGTAGGCTCCGTTGCAGGCGGGGGGGGTGCTTGTGCTGTTGCTTGGAGAACCTGGGGGGGACAGTTGAAAGGTGGGAGAGAGGGGGGGGCGGGGTAGGGAGGCAGATCGGAGACAGATGCAGCAGCAAGGAAAGAGCAGCAGCAGGGCAGAGAGAGTGCTGTCAGTTTGGGGGTCCATGCACTGCTGCTGTGAGAGTGGCAAGTTGGGCACAGGAAGGTGCTGTAATGAAGCAGATGCACAAGGCAGGACTGATTGCTGCTGTCTGCATGGGTAGGGGGCTGATGCAGGGAGAACTTGCAGTGGATTAAGCATAGGCAGATGCCAACTGCGGTGTGTGTGCTGTATGCTACTATACTACGTGTATCGAGAAAGCTCCGGAGCGCAACTGGATGCAGAAGCAGCCCCATAGCGTAGCATCGCAAGCTTCGTGACTAACCTGGAAGAAAGTAGACGTCAGTGATCAATTGCTGCTCCAGTTTCGGCCACCGCTTTATGTGCACGCGCGTGCCGAGGCCGTGACTCACCCGCCGAGATATGACGCAACTGTGAGTCACAAACCTCGGACCCGTCCGACAAGGACAACCGAATGCGGCGTTCGAGCATTGATATCTGCCCAAACACACGAATTACCGGTTTTAAAGCCACGTATTTACCTCCGCTATCACACGTGTCCCCAGTGTCTCCCCACCAGTCTTGAAGGTTCCAATCTTGAACACCTGTCACTCTGTAGGGGGTGCTTGCTGCTGTTTTGCTGCTGCTGCTGCCTGTTGTTGCTCCTGCTCCAGAGATTTGAAGTAGGGCGCAGCAGCAGCTCCGGCAGCGTGGGACGATCTGCTGGGTCCCATGCAAGCATGGCTGCAGCAGACCTGCCAGGTCAAGCCTGTGTATACAGTACAGTGCAGGTGGGGGGGGGGGGGGGTGGGGGGACGAGGTAGGGGGGGGGGGACACATGCAATAAATTGCAATATATACATGCATAATCATATTCCTATATA
>VIIQ02000367.1:0-24525 GCA_007449985.2 Desmodesmus armatus
CACCCCTCACACTTCACCACCACCTTCACCCCCCTGTACTGTTGTAGATCATCACTGGCGCAGCGCGTCCTGCCACTACTGCTGGCACTTCATAGTTCCCACAGGTTTCACATGGCTGTTCAGGTGCTCTGCGCGCTCCTATGGCTATGCGAACGCTGATACAGCTTGCCGCTGCCCATCCTTGCTGCCTTCTCCTGCAGACAAAAGCAAGGGAGACATAGCAGCATCCACCACAGCAGAGGAGTTTGAAGACAACCTGTGGCTGATCGTGCCCGACTTCAAACAGAAGACACAGCAGGGCTGTGCTGAGCTTTGACAACGTGGCGATCCAGAAGGCAGTCAATGTCAGCTGCCTGCAGTATGCGCAGGGGGAGGAGGGAAAGGAGGTTATCACTTGGACAAGACCTGAATAAGGTTGATTTGCCCACCTATTCACCAGACATGAATAGGGCAATTGAGCACGTGTTTGGCAATGTGAAGCCGCGTGTGCGTGGGGATATATATAGCGCTGAACACGACTTCAGCAAGCCAGCAGAGCTGCAGAGGATGGTGCTCAAGATTTTCAAGGATTTGCCAAAGGGGTCAGTGAAGCTGACACCAAGGGCCTGCCCTTGTTGTGGCGCGTGCTCAGCACACCTGAGGGGACTGTGTTTGAGGACCCCCGGGGCACCGCCATGTCGGAACTGGGGGTGGTTACCTGCCCGCCCGGTACACCTGATTCAGTGAAATCATGGCCACTGCCATGCAGTCCTGCTCACTGTGTGGCTTGAGATTTTGGGGTGTTGCTGGTGATGTTTGTAGTTGCCCTTGTGCAGTGCTTCCTTTCGCTGTTGTAACGTAAGCTGTTGCTGCTGTTGTACTGCTGCAGTACGCATGTGCATTGTACTGGACATGCAGGTCATTGCTTGTGTTGAGTGCTGACTGCATAAGAGCATGCAGAGTGTGCATTTGTGCCCTGTGGGTGATTAGTGTGGGCATTTCCAGCAGTGCATGCTTCAGGCGTTGCACGCGCGCATCTGGGCTGACAGGCTGTACAGCTGGCACAAATGCTGCAAACTTCGTCAGGGTGCCAGCTGCTGAGGCAGCATAAAACGCTTCTTCGTTGTCTTTACTACACAGCAGCACCTTTGTACCACACATGTTGTGTTGTGCTCAGGGTGGTAATGGGGCAGTTACCAGGTCAGGCAGTTTTTGTGCTGAATTGCATGTCACTTGCAAATGCGCACCCAAGCAGTATCCCGAAACACTACTGCTACCAAAACACGCAGCTGGGCCGGGCAGTTTTCCAATGTGTGCCCTGCAGGCTGCACACCTGAGTTGATCATTTTTGCATGATCACCAGACAACTGAATTCTCTACAGCGCACCAAGCACGTCACGCTGCTCGGGAAAGTTTGACATTGGTGCAAGCAATACACCAGACATTCTCGCATTCAGTCCGAGTTACTTACGTGTTGACTCAACCTCATTACGACACATTCGCAAGCACCGGCAAAGCACCAGTGCAATTTGAAAGAGGTAATGGACATATCTCAACGTGCGCAATCCGTTTGTAACGTCGCTGCCCGCAATCGTCGCCAGTGGAACACCACAGCAGGTCCAGCCTGTCACCATCTGCTTGGCTGAGTCAGTCAAAGGCTCAATCTCGTCCCGCAGCCCGTCCGCATCGGCCCCACCTAGGTTCCAAACAATTGCTTATGACTAGTGCTTACAGCAGCAGGCACAGGACATGCCCAGGGAGACACCCACCTGCAGCTGGACCCAGTGACAGCACGAAATTCACCAGCTGCTGCTGCTATGCCAGAGAAAAGGAGGGCTCTTGTGGGTGAGTTCTGCATGCACAGAGGAGGGATGTCTGTTAAAACAGCTCCCACTTGGAATGGTTGCCTATCCAGCAAAGTCAACTCTCGCCGCAGTAGTGGTCAAAGTCTGGTCAAACTAAGTTGACCGTTATAACAGTGGTACCATAGCATGTAGTGGTGGGTGCGCTACAAGAGTACACTGAAGTTTCTATCGCCCACCCTCCCTGTGCCTGCAGTCAATGACCGCCAAGTAAGGCAGCGTGGGGCCATCACACCTTACAAGCCCACATGGGTGCGCATCCTGGCGGTTGCTTCTGCCATCGCTTGTCTTGCTGGTGGAGCAGTCAATTACACCCGGGCAGGTCAGATGTTTGAAGTGAAGCTCCAGTACTTCAACACTGTGTTACAAGACCAGCAGCAGCTGAGCGAGCCTACCGCCGCGTTTGTTTCGAGGTGGTATGATCGCTTCCGTGAGAGCGGTGATGTAGATGATGCTCCTAAGACTGGCCGGCCCCCTAAGATCCCTGATGATCAGGCCAAACAGGCTGCAGCAATCATCAGCGCGGGGTATACTGTGGAGGTCCCCGTGCGTGGGCAGCTGCTGCAACAGCACAAGTACTTTCGTACTGTGCCCGAGGCCATAGCCCATGAAGATGCACTGCGCATCATCACCACCTCTTACGACGCAACCCCCACACAGCTGCTGAATGCCATTCACCGTGTTGCGCCTGAGCTGGTGCAGCGTCGTGTTACATTCAGGCACAGGCTGTCAGACTCGGAGAAAGCACACCGGCAGCGTGTGGCGACTGACTTGTTGGCACGGCATCACACTGACCCCACCCTCATCCCCCGCATGGTGTTTGTTGATGAGACAACCATTCAAACCCACGGGCTCAAGAAAGATCATGTTGTAGTGTGGGTGAATGGGAGTGACCCTGGCTTCCACGATTATCATGGTGTGCCGGGGAAATCTTGGGATCCGGTCAAGGTGCATGTCATTGCTGCTGTCTCTGCCCACCCAGCCTATGACAGCACGCGCGGTCTGGTGTACGTCGAGTTCACAACCGGCACTACTGACATCAGGCGCAGGATCAACAAGCGGCTGGATGGGTCAACAACAGTACCAAACTTCAAATACACAGTGAGTGCGTTACTTCTTGCTAATGAGTATGCTGCCAGCTGGACCCCATGACAGTAGCAGGTTGGTGTTGACGCCAACTAGGGCTTGGATGTAAGGCAGGCTTTGACTTTGATAGCACACTGCTGGCAAGCATAGGCAGGGCTTAGCACAATGCCCACAAAACCCTGACCAGCTGTCAGGGTTGCAGCCACCAGATCTTGGCTTTGCAAATCAGTAGCGTGAATGCGCACCAAGGTGGCCCCTTGTTCAAGGGCACTCAGGGCTTGGCCAAAATCTGCCTGCAGCACCTCTGTGGAGGTGTAGCGGTACATGCCTCTCCAATGCACACATCCATCCACCTGAACATAGTAGCCAAACACATAGTTGTAGAAGTCGCTGCTTTGGTGCCAGTACGGCGGCACTACCTGATGCATGAACTGCTGATCCAGATCAAGCTCCCACACCACAACAATGAAGTCTTGCTCTGTGGCGCATGGCTTGCACACACCATCCCGCTCTGGTTTCCCACCACCAACCATGCACAGCCTGCAGATCAGGGCCCCAGCCTGGCTTAGGGTTTTGGGCGTGGCCATGCGGTAGTGGCACCTCCCAGGGCAGCACCCCTCACACTTCACCACCACCTTCACCCCCTCTGTACTGTTGTAGATCATCACTGGCGCAGCGCGTCCTGCCACTACTGCTGGCACTTCATAGTCCCACAGGTTCACATGGCTGTTCAGGTGCTCTGCGCGCTCTATGGCTATGCGCAACCGCTGATACAGCTTGCCGCTGCCCATCCTTGCTGCCCTTCTCCTGCAGACAAAAGCAAAGGGAGACATAGCAGCATCCACCACAGCAGAGGAGTTTGAAGACAACCTGTGGCTGATCGTGCACGACTTCAAACAGAAGACACAGCAGTGGCCTGTGCTGAGCTTTGACAACGTGGCGATCCAGAAGGCAGTCAATGTCAGCTGCCTGCAGTATGCGCAGGGGGAGGAGGAAAGGAGGTTATCACCTTGGACAAAGACCTGAATAAGGTTGATTTGCCCACCTATTCACCAGACATGAATAGGGCAATTGAGCACGTGTTTGGCAATGTGAAGCCGCGTGTGCGTGGGGATATATATAGCGCTGAACACGACTTCAGCAAGCCAGCAGAGCTGCAGAGGATGGTGCTCAAGATTTTCAAGGATTTGCCAAAGGGGTCAGTGAAGGCTGACACCAAGGGCCTGCCCTTGTTGTGGCGCGTGCTCAGCACACCTGAGGGGACTGTGTTTGAGGACCCCCCGGGGCACCGCCATGTCGGAACTGGGGGTGGTTACCCGCCCGCCCGGTACACCTGATTCAGTGAAATCATGGCCACTGCCATGCAGTCCTGCTCACTGTGTGGCTTGAGATTTTGGGGTGTTGCTGGTGATGTTTGTAGTTGCCCTTGTGCAGTGCTTCCTTTCGCTGTTGTAACGTAAGCTGTTGCTGCTGTTGTACTGCTGCAGTACGCATGTGCATTGTACTGGACATGCAGGTCATTGCTTGTGTTGAGTGCTGACTGCATAAGAGCATGCAGAGTGGTGCATTTGTGCCCTGTGGAGTGATTAGTGTGGGCATTTCCAGCAGTGCATGCTTCAGGCGTTGCACGCGCGCATCTGGGCTGACAGGCTGTACAGCTGGCACAAATGCTGCAAACTTCGTCAGGGGTGCCAGCTGCTGAGGCAGCATAAAACGCTTCTTCGTTGTCTTTACTACACAGCAGCACCTTTGTACCACACATGTTGTGTTGTGCTCAGGGTGGTAATGGGGCAGTTACCAGGTCAGGCAGTTTTTGTGCTGAATTGCATGTCACTTGCAAATGCGCACCCAAGCAGTATCCCGAAACACTACTGCTACCAAAACACGCAGCTGGGCCGGGCAGTTTTCCAATGTGTGCCCTGCAGGCTGCACACCTGAGTTGATCATTTTTGCATGATCACCAGACAACTGAATTCTCTACAGCGCACCAAGCACGTCACGCTGCTCGGGAAAGTTTGACATTGGTGCAAGCAATACACCAGACATTCTCGCATTCAGTCCGAGTTACTTACGTGTTGACTCAACCTCATTACGACACATTCGCAAGCACCGGCAAAGCACCAGTGCAATTTGAAAGAGGTAATGGACATATCTCAACGTGCGCAATCCGTTTGTAACGTCGCTGCCCGCAATCGTCGCCAGTGGAACACCACAGCAGGTCCAGCCTGTCACCATCTGCTTGGCTGAGTCAGTCAAAGGCTCAATCTCGTCCCGCAGCCCGTCCGCATCGGCCCCACCTAGGTTCCAAACAATTGCTTATGACTAGTGCTTACAGCAGCAGGCACAGGACATGCCCAGGGAGACACCCACCTGCAGCTGGACCCAGTGACAGCACGAAATTCACCAGCTGCTGCTGCTATGCCAGAGAAAAGGAGGGCTCTTGTGGGTGAGTTCTGCATGCACAGAGGAGGGATGTCTGTTAAAACAGCTCCCACTTGGAATGGTTGCCTATCCAGCAAAGTCAACTCTCGCCGCAGTACCCCCAGAAAGTATTCTAGATCACTGTGTAACACACATGTCAAAAGTGCCACTAGCACTCAGAGCTGGGACACCCTGGGCTTGGGGGGCCAGCATGATTTGTCAAGACAAGTGCAGTGCTGTACCTGGCCTCGCCTCTGCTCAGCAGCTGACTAGCAAGGTAGAAACAAGGGGGCGTTGAAAATGGGGGTGCAGCCAAAAACGACGCAGCAGCACAGGCAGTGGCCTGATGGGGCAACTGTCGTCAACAATGGTCACGACTGACACCAAGCAGCGTGCTGTCAGTGCAGAACAAAACGTCTGATGCGTTCAGAGTAGCTGCCAAAATAGCGGATTGCAGCCCTGCAGCAGCAAGCTTGAAAGCTAACTGCCAACGGCAGGGTCTTAGACCCCCACCACTGTGTGCAGCGCAGCACCGCACACGCAGCACCAAGGCCCCAGTCCGTAAAAAGAATGTACCCTGGCGTGCGGAGACCCCCTGCCAAAGTGAAGCAGCAGCTGCCCTACCTTCTCCCAAAAGTATAGTTCAATAGTCCGAAACTAAGTTTGTACTTTTGCTTCTCACTCGCCGCCTGTGCTGGGGACCGAGAATACTTGTTGGGCTAGGTGGTGGGGCGACCTCGCCATTTGGCAGGCACTTGTTTCTTTCTTTTGAAAAACAGAATAATTGCGCGCACATCGCCAGGGGATGCAGGCCTGGCATGGGCACAGTGCTTACACACCACCAAGCAGGCAGCTGCAGACGGGCCGCCAGCCACAATAATGTATGTTACACGCTTTTACCCTTCATTTGGGGTGTCCTGCGCTGCTGTGACCGCAGCAACGCCAATCCTGCGCGACTCTGATCTGCAACCGGTTCACTGAGTGCTATGTGAGTGAACCGTCACCGGTTCACAAGAGGGTCAGTATGAACGTCATACGCAGATCACACACGGCCATCGAACCCATCAAAGAAGCCCGTCCATTTGTCATCTCCCTCTAGGGGAGGAAGCTCAGCAGCATATCTTGCCCAAGGTGGACAACCTGTCCCAGAACTTCGGGTCCTTCCATCCCTGTGGGGCACAGAACGCAAGCATAATCTCAGCACGGGGCAGTAGAGGGCATCCTGGGGGCCACCTTGCTCGCTGTGACACTATGGGTGGTTGCACTGTTGGCAGCAGCAAGTGCCTGTGCGGTCCCATGACTGGTTGGGCAGTGGAGCACTGCCCAGCACACAGCACTGCGCACAACTAGAACACCAAGCAGGTGGCAGCTGCGCTATCGACACACAGGCCAAGCACTGTGCAGCAACGGGGGATGTGAAGACAGCAGTGGAAGTGTTGAGCCATGTAGGGACGGAATGACACACCCAAGTAGCAGCCCCTTGAGGGGCCCAACTAGTGCACCCTGCATGTGCAGCTGCAGCCCTGCGACACCCCATGCACAGAAACCTCCCGACTGCCACTGCAACGGCACTGTGCTGCCAACACTTGAGGCTCAAGTGTCAGGGTTGACACAGAGTGCCTCCACACCATCTCAGTAACTGCAGTAGCCTTCACCAAAACTGCTGCCACCCCAGCAATTGCCTCCTCTAGCAGGGCAGGGCCCCAGGCCTGCCCACCCCCTCCCCTGGGATAGCACACTTCACTACGCAGCAATGTCTTGGCACCATACCAAATGTGCCTTGGCAGTACTGGCCATAAGCATCGCACTTACGCACACTCTCACTGCAAATGGGGCTACTGCATCAGTCGCTGCTCACTATTCAATTGGAAAAAAAGGTAACAACCAGTGACTGACGAGCCCCAAAATGCAACGGCTGCGCTGAGAGCCCATGAAGCAGCTGGAGTGGCGGTACACCCCCGGTACACACCCTCGGCGAGCACACTTACAGGCGTAGCCCGATGTATAGCCCCTTCTCCGATGTCGCCTTGGAGGCCACAGCCAACTGCTCATCAAACCAAGCCCGCCTGTGCAGTCAAAAACAAATACACGACAAATACAGCGCCAACAGATGAGGCCTTTGGGCTCTTCCAGCATGTGAGTCTCAAAAGAAGGGCTCTATCTCTATCCTGTTGCAAACCCCCCCGGGGGGGGGGGGGGGGGAGGGGCTCTCCTCAGACTGCACACGCTCTTGAACAAGACAAGTGAACAAAGTGACAAGTGAAAGCGCCCTGGGCATGGCGTAAAACTGCTTGGGAGGTTGCCTTGTGAGCTGAAGGTTTGGGTTTCGATTCCCACCCGCAGCAAGGTCTCTCTTTGGGGCATTGGCAACAATGTCCGGCTTACTGAGTGGCCTGTGTCCCTTGTGGGGCCTCAGTGAGGGGTAGAGGATTTGGGCACTTTGCCTCTACCAAGTGTCACCCCGTGTGATAATAATGCTTGGAGAGTGTGTCAGGAGGGGTAGACCCCGCCGTCCTTACAGGGCGTGAAGCCAATGGGAGGTAATCCTATGGCGTTACTGGGTTAGGAGGGGGCCCTGAAGCATTATTATTATTATTATTAAGTGAAGCTTCCGACGACATTCGCACAGGCTGCAGGCTAACACAGGCAGTGTTTCTTTCTGGTATCCTCATGAATGCAGTGGGTTGGCAGTGGAAAGGGGGCTTTGAGCACCTACACCCTCCCAGTAGGGATGTGCTACAGTGCTCTTGACAAACTACGTGATGTACCACTGATGTGCACGGCCACTGAATCCCCCCCCCCCCTTCCGCTCTCCAAACACCAACAACCAGCAACCCCAACTGCGTGTCTGCATTGCACCCCCTTCATCACCCCAACTGTGCCGCCGCATCTTTCTTGCGTCGTTGCCCCTCTCAAGTCCCACACTCTGCTTCCCTCCCCAGCTGTCACCCCCGTGCCCCCCCCCCCCTCCAAGCTACTCACCAAGCATCTCTATTGATGGGTCCCACACTTTGCATCCCTCCCCAGCTCTCATTCCCTCCCCCCCCCCCCCCGGGGGTTACTCACCAAGCATCTGTGTTGATGGGTGTCACCCGCCAACGCAGGTCCGCAGCTTGCAGTGCTGGTATCGTGGCAGCAGCACCATTGCTGCCGTCATTGCTGCCGCTGCTGCTGCTGCTGCTGCTGCTGTTGCTGCTGCCGCCCTTGGGGCCGTAGATGGGCAGCGGCACCACCAGCACCCCCCGCTTCATCAACTGCTCCTTGAAGGGCTCAGCTGCTGCCAGTGCGTCTGCAACCTGGGATGCAATTGACAGAAACCGCCAGGATTTGACAACAGAACAATACCCTCCACACCAAGTCCCCACCTCACAGACAACAGGACGTTGAGCTTTGTAATGAAAAAGGAAGTAATAGGCGGCCGCAACCTGCCACAGCTGCTGCCAGCGCATCCGCAACCTGGGATGCAACGGGCAGGGACGAGCAAGGATGTGACCACAGCAACCAACAACCACGTTCCCAACCTCAAAGTGGGATATGATGCTCAGTCATAGTGTGAAAACAAAGCAGTAAGCTCATCCTCCCCAGCACAGCTGCTGCCAGTGCATCTGCAACCTGGGATGCAGCGGGCAGGGATGAGCAGGGGTTCGACAACCAGAAAAATACATCCCCGGCCCACAGAAAAGAACGATATTCAGCTTGGCCAACCAGACAAGTACCTTCCAAACCTCACACAAACAAGACACATTCACACAAACAAGACACATTCAACTTTGCAGCGTCTGCAAGGCTCTTCCGGATCGCCACCAGCTCACAGCAACTCTGCATGCCCCTCCCCCCCCCCCCCCCCACACACACACACACTGTCGCCCAAGGAACTGCCATGCACCCCACCATACAGTGCATGCACAATGCTTTCACACTGCAGCCGATCGCAGCACACACGGTTGCAAGTAGCGACCAAAACAGACATTGTACGTCCTCTCTCACCTGCTGCTGTGTGCCTGCTGCCATCACCACGCGTGATGAGCCCTGCAGGTCTGCCAGCCTGAGGCGCTTGCCCCCCCCCCCCCTTGCCCCCCCCCACCCCTTGCCCCCTCCCCCTCCCCCCCCCCCCCCATTGTCGCCCAACGGCCTTCCACGATGCGCATGCAGCTTCCACCTCAACAGTTCCATACAGCACATGCACACTGCAGCACCTCGCAGACCACTCAATTGCTGGAAGCGTACTGCACACATCGCGTACTGTACAGAAAGCGTACATCCTCTCACCTGCTGCTGTGTGCCTGCTGCCATGACTACGCGTGATGGGTCCTGCAAATCGGCCAGCCTGAGGCGCTTGCCCCCCCCCCCCACCCCTTGCCGTCGCCCAAGGGGACTTCCATATGTACATGCTACTTGCACCCCGACAATTCCATACAGCGCATGCACACTGCAGCACACTGCAGCACACACAATGGCAAATCCTACTGTACACATCGTGCACTGTACTAAAAGCGAAGTACGTCCTCTCTCACCTGCTGCTGTGTGCCTGCTGCCATGACCACGCGTGATGAGCCCTGCAGGTCTGCCAGCCTCAGGCGCCCCCCCCCCCCCCGGGTCGCCCAAGGACCTGTCATGATGCGCATGCAACTTCCACCCCACCATACAGTGCATGCACACTGCAGCACTCCACAGCACACATAATTGCCCTGGGAAACTCACCTGCTGCTGTGTGCCTGCCGCCATCACAACCCGTGATGAGCCCTGCAGGTCTGCCAGCCTGAGGCGCTTGCCGTTGGCCAGCTGCACCTGCTGGTTGGCCAGCTGCTCCTCACGCAACAACCGGGCCATCTGCTTGTCACGAGCCTGCAGACAGGAGGGAGGAGGGGAAATTGGCGGGGGGGGGGGGGGGGGCGTGTGTGTGTAGACACAGGGAGTGCATCCAGTGTTGCTGGCAGCAACAACCATCCAAGGATGTGACGTTCCGAAGTTGGGTGTAAGCGCGTGGGGGCGCGCAGTAAAAGTGTGTGGGGGGGGGATGGCGGGGCATCAGGAGGACGTGAAGCACGGGGTGTGACGGGGTGAGCTGCACCTCTCACACAGTATGTAAGAGCTAGGTGGGTTGGGGGGGGGGAGAGCCATCTCTTTACGGAGCCGGGCTAGCTGCTCCTCACGCAACAACCGGGCCATCTGCTTGTCACGCGCCTGCAGGGGAGGAGGGGGGTGAGTATGGGTGGTGTGTGTCAGCAGAGAGAGGGCAAGGGCATGCGTACTCTTGTGTGTGTGGGGGGGGGGGGCGGCATCAGGAGGACGTGAAGCACGGGGTGTGATGGGGTGAGCTGCACCTCTCACACAGTATGTATGAGCTAGGTGGGTGGGGGGGGGGGGGGAGAGCCATCTCTTTACGGAGCCGGGCCAGCTGCTCCTCATGACGCAGCCGGGCCATCTGCTTGTCACGAGCCTGCAAGAGGGGTGTGAGGAGCACGTGAAGCAACGTGTGTGGCGGAGATATATTGACAGGCTACGAAGATAGTGGATGGGGTAGAGCCATCTGCTTGTCACGGGCCTGCAGTATCGACTTGTTGCCTTGTTAAACTCCCCCCCCCCTCCCCACCACCACCACCACCACCACCACCACAACTCACCACCCAGGATTTGCGGGGGGGGGGGGAAGCCAAAGACGCCCCCCCCCCCCCCTCCAGCCGTCTTCACCACATCAAGCTCCACATGCAGGCACTGAGCAAGTGACCCCTACAGCCACCCCCACCCTGGCTCCCATGGCCCCAGGCGCCCAACCCCGTCCTCTACAGCTGCACACCCCACCCCCTCAAAGCCCCCCCCCCAGTCTTTGCTGAACAGGAATTCACAGATGCCCATTGCCCAATGTTGATCGCAAGGTTCTCCAGCACAGTGTTCACAGTCAGGGCACCTGGGCGCCCCCCAGCGCCCCGATCAGCTGCGGCAGGCTGATCAGGGTGGCTGTGCTGGCATTGATCACACTGAAACCATACAGCACCCTCTTCAGCTGCACACCCCGCCCCCCTCAGAGGCACCCCCCCCCCCCCCCCACCCCACCCCCCCCCCACCCCCCCCCCCCACACACACACCCCTGGCTCACCGCCCAGTCTTTGCTGAACAGGAAGCTAAAGATGGTCACTGCCCCAATGTTGATCGCCAAGTTCTCCAGCACAGTGTTCACAGTCAGGGCACCTGGGGCGCCCCCCAGCGCCCCGATCAGCTGCGGCAGGCTGATCAGGGTGGCTGTGCTGGCACTGATCACACTGAAACCATACAGCACCCTCTACAGCTGCACACCCCGCCCCCCTCAGAGGCACCCCCCCACCCCCCCCACCCCCCCCCCCCCCCCCCCCACCCCCACCCCCACCCCCCCCCCCCACCCCCCCCCCCCCCCCCCCCCACCCCCCCCCCCCCCCACACACACACACACACCCTGGCTCACCGCCCAGTCTTTGCTGAACAGGAAGCTAAAGATGGTCACTGCCCCAATGTTGATCGCCAAGTTCTCCAGCACAGTGTTCACAGTCAGGGCACCAGGCGCGCCCCCAGCGCCCCGATCAGCTGCGGCAGGCTGATCAGGGTTGCTGTGCTGGCACTGATCACGCTGAAGCCATACAGCACCAGGCGCAGGAGCGCCAGGGGGCCTCGGCCTCACTGCGTAGGCGCACTCGGTCGGACTCCATGCGCCTGCACACACAGTAAATCAAGTCAACATATGAGGATTGTATCAGTTGTCATCAAGGTTAGTGTCTTCCTCAGGTTGGTGCCACCTTACGGCTGCTGATGTCACTGCTAGTTGAATTATGTGGAGGTCTGGGCAAGCCTTGCAACCTTTGCAGGGTTCCAACGACGAGTGCTCAACAGCGTGCATATGCACACAGCCAGGGTCCGTCACGGGAGGATGGTAGCAACAGCATCTGCTTGCAGAAGGCATGGACACACTGCGGGCTGTGTGCTGTTGGCTGCAGCCATGGGGGGTATAAGCGTCTGACTGCTTGGTAAGTGTCCACAAGCCCATTCCTGTTGCTGGTCTTCCGAAATGGATACATCAGCATCATCCAAACCTAGCTGTCTATACGTTACTCAGTTGTGCTCAGCTAACAGTGGATAAGTGGATGCTCACCACCCACCTGAGTTCCTCCTGCACGGTCTCCTGCCTGCCAGATGCCTTGCATGTGCCCAGCTGCTGCTGCCTGCGAAGCCTATGAGGTCTCGGACAGACCCTGGATGCCGTGAAGCATGCTGCTGGGCGCTGCACCACAGAAGCTGATGCCTGCATCCTCTGGTGTTGCTGCAGTCTGTTCTGTGGTCCCGCTTGTTTGCGGGTGAACGAGGGACAGGAGTTGGTCCGAGTGAAGCTTGATACGTTTGGCATGGTCTGTCAATGTAAACGAAGCGTCTGAGTGTGTTACTCGTCTGATAACGGTCATGATCTTGACCGCCAACTGCAAAAGGTAAGGGAACGATGGCGCCCTACAGAAACTTGATATGCTTGTTTGTGTGGTTACAACGATCTTCTCCTGACACCATCACATCCTTTTACTCTGTTGTACTATTCAGCGAGCACAGCAGCTGCCTCAGGATGTATGACTTCTGCTTCAGCCCTATCTATGCAGCACTTCTAGCTCTAGGTCAGTTGTCAGTCATGTTGTCACGGGACTGGTGTGCTGGGATCAATTACTGACTCGCATCCCATCCTGCAGGTGGCATCGCTGGGTGGGCCAGCAAAGGCAGGTCAGTGTTTCTGATGTCAGCACAATGTCCTCAGACCCTCCAAGCTCTGTTTCAAGGCTCGATGAACATGCAAAGCGCGTCTCTTTCATCCAAGATGCAGCAAAGCCACCAGCAAGCCACATGGCATTGGGAGCAAGCAGCAGTCCCACCCACCTGGCTGCAGCAACCATGACTGTATCTCTCTCGCCTGTACGAGTGCATGAAAATCTCTCAAGCATGCGTGTGTCGTTCAACGTGCATAACCCAGCCACATACCAGTCCACATCCATTCAACAACAGCTCCAATCAGGGACCCTTCCTACATAACACTTCGCCACAGCAACTGACACTGGACTGACGCATGGTTGCTGCTGATGCTGTCATGTCGTGCCTGTGTTCCTTGTGCCAGTGTACCATCCCTTGTGGCTGGCCTTGCATCAGCTGGCGTGGTCAGCCTCTGCAGCTATGCGTCTCTACAGCAGTATCACGCAGGTAGGCAAGGGAGCGACCTTGGCATCTGAAACCTGATCAGTATCCTCATGGAGGAGTAGAGCAGCATTTTGGCTCTTTGCACGTGCATCGTTCGTCATTTCAGAGATGAATAGTGCCCAGGTACGGTCAATTTGGTTGACACCTCGCAATTAACCAACCAAGTACCTCCGCAAAACCACTGCCTCACAATCACCACCAAGTAGCTGCTATGCACACCACCAGAACTAAGATGCTGGTGGATGTGGCAGCTGGCTTAGCGGACGATGTGTTTGCCCTGATGCATGACCTCCGACACTGGGCTACGCCAAGCAACAGCCCCTATTTGCACCCTCATGAGCCCTTGGCTCGCTGGCTGACGCTGCGGTCGGGACATTACACCCCCATAACTTTACACTGATACGCAAGCAGGCCCTGACCAGATGCACACCCTGCGTTTGTGCCACCTGCTTGTGGCCCTCCTGCCTACCCTTTTGCATGCTTGCTGACCTGTCGGCAAATGCTGCTCGCTCGCGCAGGCAAGACGTGCAAATCGGCCACGGCAGTAAGCTTGTTGGTCGCTGCGTTGCTTACATACATGATGTACCAGCGCTACTCTTCGACCGGCAAGGTCATGCCAGCTGGAATGGTGGCAGGCATCAGTGGAGTCATGACAGGTATGCCATAGCAGGGTGAGCGTTGCACGGTAGAGTGGGATAGCACAGTATGGTACAGTGCGGTCACTCTACAGTGACGTCACTGTATCGCCCAGTGAGGTACAAGGCAGTGCAGTACGTGCAGGGAGTGAGACTGAGGCCCCATCCTTGCACTCTTCAGCAAGGCAAAAGGCATCTGGAGCACCACCACAGGTGACCCTCAATTACAACCTCATGTCTGGTTGTGCAAGCACGCAGATGTCTTGCTGAGCCTGCTGCAAATTATCACACAGCGCAGTCACACAATCTTACACATGGCGGCGTGGCAGGGGGTTTGGTGGAGGTGCTGGGGCTCACAAGTGAGGAGCAGGAAGCTAGGGGGCAAGCAATGCCAACTGGCATGTGCTGCAGTATCAGCAGAAGCGTGCATATTTGTGAAGATGTAAGGGTGCAAGCACTGCAAGGAGTGTGATGTGCTTTGTGTGGCTGCTCTGCGCATCCACCTGACCCTGCTGGTGCCTGCTGCTGCTGCTTGCAGTCTTCTATGTCTGGAGCTTGTTCCTGGGCCCTGTGCCCAAATTGAAGCAGTGAGCAGCATGCACTGATGGACCGTGGGGCTTGCGGGTGTTGCGATGAGCCATGTAGCCTTCCCCTGAGTTCCTGGGGCCCTTCTGGTTTATACGGTGTAACAGTATGTCCCTGATGGTACTCTGACTGCCTTGTGGGTTGCTTAGCTCTTTGTCAGCCTCAGCCAAGTGCCAATTCATGTAACTGTATTGATGGTTGGGTTGGGAAAGTGTGGCTAGTGCAACGTGGAATGACTGGCATGAGCTCATGAGCTTCATATTTGCAAGTGTAACTGGGTTGGTACAAGGAAGGGGAGCCCATGATTGTTGTCCGGGACAAATAGCATAGCTACGGTTGTCACTGGGTTGGTACAAATAGAGAGATCAGCATCTGCCTGCAGATGCAGCTGCAGTAACACTGCCTTGCGCACACTCCCCGACACAAGGCACCGGGGCAAGAAACTGCACATAGCAACTTGCCTGAAACCTAGGTGCACCAGTTCACACCAAACATGATTGCAGCAGCATCACAAGCATAGCCGACGACTGCAGTGATGCTCTTGTGCTCTGTGCTCTAAGTGCTGCGTCACAACGTGTGCACACACATAACTTTTGCAAGAGCTGCCGGCCCCACCACAGGGTGGCCAGTGGTGCAGTGCGCAGTGTGCAGGGCCTGAGACCCGGGGCAACCTCAATCTGTGGTGGTGGTGCTGCTGCCCTGTGCTGCTGGTGCTGCTGTTTCTCCTGACACTGCTGCTGCTGCTGCCGCCGCCAGCGCCTTGCACACAGGCCTGTGCTGACGCCATGCCGCCCGCTGGCAGGCCCTCCCACAGTAGCGGGCTGTGCGGCAGCCAGCACAGATGCAGCTGCGACCACCCACCAGCTGAGCCTCTGACAGGCCGCTCACATTGTTGCAAGCCGCGTTGTTGCATGCATACGGGATGGCAAAGCAGGCCAGCACCCTGCCAGCTGCCTCTAGCTGCTGAATAATGTCCTGTAGCATTGCTGTAGTGCTATTTGATATGAGGCTCATGATTGGGTCAGCAGCTTTCAGGGTGTTGCAGACGGTCAGGAGTGCATCTGATGCCTCTGCCAGCTGCTGCCGCAGGTCTTGTGGCTGATACCCTAGGGCTGTCAGCTGCTGTACAGTGCCTGCTGCTGCCAGCCACTGCGCCACACCTGCCAGGCTGGACTGCAGCTGCTGCAGGTTCAGAGCAAGAGCACCTCTTTGCGTCAACACCTGGCTGCTGCGTCCACCCATTGGGCTCTGCCAGTGCTGCAGCAGCATAGCAAACCCCAAGCAGCAGCGGCCAAGCAGCACCAGCCAAGGCAACACTGCAGTGCATGAGCCAGTACCTGCAGTGCTGCTGCTACTGCTGCTGCTACTGCTGCTGCTGATGTTGGCGCCAGTCGCAACACTGCTTTGGGCTAGGGCAATCTGCACCATGGACGAGACTGCTGTGCTGACATTATGCTGCTCTGTGCTGGTATCGACTGGCAGCATCCCTGCCACGATGTCATCCATGCTGCTGCTGCTGCTGCTGCTGCTGCTGCTGCTGCTGCTGTACAATTTCAGTAAGCTGCACAGCAAGCCAAACAGCTGCAGAGCTTCAGGACTGCTCACATCCCCAGCAGCGGCAATCAGCTCAACCAAGGGACCTTGACGACCAGGACAGAGGCGTCCGACTGCCGTCGCACTATACCCAATAAAGACCCCACCGACCCTAACATAATGCTGGCTGGATCCTGAGGACCCACGCTGCTGGCAGGTGCCGCTGCCCCTTCTGTGCCCGGCGCTGCTGCTGCTGCTCTGTCTGTCGCCACCAGGCGCACACAGTCCTGCAGCAGCTTGCAGCATTCAGCAAGGCTCTTGTCCGGGACAGGCAGCTGCATGACACCCATAGGACCGCTGTGCTGACTCCCGGCCGCAGGACCACTGCAGCAGAAGGGCCCTTCAGCCACAGAGCCCTTCAGCTCAGCTGCCGCGGCCACTGCAGTTGCCAGGATGAAAGCAACGTGCTGGCATGACCTCGAAAGCATGCTGCCGCTGCTGGTTAGGCAGCCGCCTGTGCTAGACTCCCTGCCGCGGCACTCCCCAAACAGCTGGTGCAGCACAGTAGCACTCAGCTGCAGGACAGCCTGGTTTGTAGCCACAAACACATCCCTGTCCTGGGCCCTTGCTGCTGCTTGCTGCTCCGTCTGCAGGCGCTCCTGCTGCTGCATGACCATCCGCCCATGTGAGCACGCTGTAGCAGCTGCATCGCAAACCGCCTCACACCCCTCAAGCGCTGATAGCATTTCAGGGGCATTCTGGACAGCCACTGCTGCTGCTGCTGCTGCTGCTGCTGCTGTTGCTGCTGCTGCTGCTGCTGCTGCTGCTGCTGCTGCTGAGGCATGCTGGACAGCCACTGGAGGCAGATGGCTGTCAGTGACAGGTGCAGGACTGCTGTCAGTGCTGACCCCTGATACATGACAAGGTGTCCACACATAGCTTGCGTGTGCCTCTTGTGCAGCAGCAGTTGGTACCCCGTCAACTCAGCCGGCACGGCGTGTATGGCTTTGCGTAGCATGGCCGATGGGGTGCCATCCTCAACATCCAATGTCCTTCCAAGTTCCTGCCGGGATGCCAGCCACAGCCCCACCTCCCTGCTGCACCCCAGCTGCTCGAGCATGCTGCTGTATGCTGGCGGCATGCTGGGGGCGAGGGCTGCAGGCAGCCACTGCTGCGTGGGCACTGTGTTGCTGCAGGCAGGGGACTGCTGACTGTGTCGGCGGCTGCCCCCTGCAAGCCTGCTGCTGCTGCTGCTGCTGCTGCTGCTGCTGCTGCTGCTGCTGCTGCTGCTGGTGCTGCTGCTGCCGTAGACCGTGTGACTGCTCCCTGCTTGCTGTGTAAAAAGTGTCAGCATGGGTACCAAAGCCTTCAGGCAGCACCACTGCAGTGTAGCCTCAGCTTGCAGCACTGCTAGCGCATCCGCCTGAGTGTCCACAGAGGTGCCACTGCTGCCACTGCTGCCACTGCTGCCACTGCTGCCACTGCTGCCACTGCTGCCACTGCTGCCACTGCTGCCACTGCTGCCACTGCTGCCAGCAGTGCTGGCAGCAGTGCTGGCAGCAGTGCTGGCAGCCTCAAGGCTTGCATGGTGGTTCTCAGAGCTGCTGCTGGCACCCGTGGCACTTGTCCCCTGGTCGACACCTTGGAGACCCTCTAGCAAAGCCATAGCAGCTGCAAAAGCAGCGACTGCCGCACCCCAGGCGCTATCAAGCAAGCCCTGCAGCCACACCTGCCGCCCTGCATGAGCCAGTGCTGTGCTGATGTACTGTAGGCTGCTCAGCGCAAGCTGCATGGCTGGCACCACACACTGCCGCCCTGCTGCATGTGTTACAAGTAAGGAGGGATACAGGCGCTTCAAGCCAGCCACCATATGTAGCAAGTTGCCAGTGGTCTTGGTCATGCTCTCTGCTGCAGCCATCCCAGGGCCTGAGTGCTGGTAAGGTGTGCGGCGGTGCAGGTATGACTGCATGCGCAGCTGTGCTGGTAGCTGCTGCAGCAGGCCAGACTGCTCGATCTGCTCGCACAGCATGGCCGTTCAGCCGCTGCCGCTGCTGCTGCGGTTGTCTGTGCCTGCTGGGAGTGATGGCAGGCTCCTGAATGCATGCAGCAGCAGTAGCCCTGCCATGCTCTGTGCTGGCATGGTCGCCGCATGCTTGTGTGATGCCATGAGCTCAGCGCATGCAGCCAGCACGGCGAGTGGGACCTGCAGGACAGCACAGCAACATGCAATCACTGTGACAGACCCAACTGTGGCAGAGCTGTGCTGGCATGGCCGCGACATGCTTGTGTGATGCCATGAGCTCAGCGCATGCAGCCAGCACGGCGAGTGGGACCTGCAGGACAGCATGGCAACATGCAATCACTGTGAGAGACCCAACTGTGGCACAGTTGTGCTGGCATGGCCGCTGCATGCGTGTGTGATTGCCATGAGCAGCGCATGCAGCCAGCACCATGAGCGGTACCTGCAGGACAGCACAGCAACATGCAACATGCAACATGCAACATGCAACATGCAACATGCAACATGCAACATCATGAAACCCGCTGGGAAACCGTCTGAGATACCCTCTGGGAAACCCTCTGGATTTAATCCTCTATTATGTGAGTCTGAAGCTGTGTCCAGCATCACAATGCAGCCAACTTGATGCCACTGCCATATGCATATGCAGTGCCGCCTTCAGCAATGTGTGCATCACAACAACGGTACAGTACGGTAAACAACACACAGAGTCGCAAAGGGCTGCCGGTTTCTAGCAGGCATTGCCCCACAATTCCTGCACGTGCTCACCTTCTTTTTCAGCAGCTGCTTCCATGTGGCATGAGGAGATGCCAGTTGCTTTATCAAAACTTGGGTTGCCCTGTCAAGCTGGGCTTCCAGGGTGGAGGGCAAGCTGTGCTGGTTGGGGTGTGCTGCAGCATATGCCTTGACCTCCAACAGTAGCTTAGGCACGCTGCCCCACTCCCTTAGGGCCTGGGCAGTGCTGAGCAACATCATGTAGCAGCTTCAACCGCAGGTCATCTGCATGAAACAGATTTGAAGCAGTGTGGGCATGACGTTCGTGCACTTGCAACTGCTGCTGTTACAGCTGCTACAGCGCTAATGCTGCATTGTTCAGGTGCTGCCAGCAGTGTTATGCATGCTTCAGCAACGATGCAGGCTCCTTCGATTACCTGGGTTGTCAAAGATCTGCCAAACTCAGCTTGATCATGCATTGGGTGATGCGCTGCAGGCCGCAAGAGACAGCAGCACTTCGGTGCGACAAGGGGCGTTGCCTCGGCGCATACGACTCCAAATAAAAGTGCCCCTTTCGACGCAATGTGCACTCTTAGTGTGTTTTCGGGTTTTCCCGTGTCATTCGCGGCAGTTCAAGTAACGGCAATTTTGTCCCGCAGAGGGTGCAAGGCCGAACATGGACAAGGTTTCCTGCAGGTTCAAGCACTGTTTGGAGCTCAACCAAACATGCCATTGAACTTGGGTACCCTGTTATTTACAGCTGTTGCATGTACTTTATGCTACAAAAAACACGGCAAGTCAGAAGCAAGTGAGTAGTTGGAACCCACAACACCAGATGTCCATGGTGCTGCAACCACCCGGCCGAACCTCCCCCTCCACCCACTGCCAGGACGGAAGGAGAGTGGCAGGCTGCCCAAATGATATCAAATAATATCCTCCGTGATATCAGTGAATTGCTGGCATGAGCTCTTGAGCTTCATAGCTACAGGTGTAACTTTGATTTGATTATAGTTGAAATGACTCAATCCTCCACCGCCAGGAAAAGAGGCAGACACAGACACACCACAACAGAAGATACTGGACCCAGACACTTCACCCTGATGCCAATTACACAACCGCCGATACTCGCCCAACAACCTTGACAGATCTCTAGAGTGACATGAACGTCCGGCACACGCCCCCCCCCCCCCTAGCTGCCCCACTGGTACAGCCGGCTGGTGACACTCCAGAACATGGGCGACGCTGCTGCCTGCTGCTTCCGTGGGCAACGGTGTTTGACATCCGGGTACCCGATCTCATCTGCTGCTGTGTCCACCATGTCAGGCCATCGACGGCAGCAACTCTAACACCCAATTGGGTTGGGTTGCAACCACCACACCGGCTTCCCCCAAAAAACATTCCAACCCTGCCCAGGCACAACGAGGCACAACTACCACCGAATCTAGCTGCCCCACCCGCGCCATAGCCGGCTGGTGACACTTGAGAAAGTGGACGCTGCCGCTGCCTGCTGCTTCCTGGGGCAGCGGTGTGTGACATCCGGGTACCCAATCTCGTCTGCTGCTGTGTCCACCATGATAGGCCGTGGGGCAATGGGGGCCAGGCTGTAGGGCCCTGCGTACACCCGGGCGCCCTTGGCTGTGGGTCCACTGCCCCCAAAGCTCTCCCATGAGTCCAGAGCATCCAACAGCTGGTGGGTGGTGACCTGAAAGAATGAAAGTTTTTTGGGGGGGGGGGGGGGGGATGAGGGGTGACTTGAGTAAGTGAGTGGAAGAGTGCTGGTGCAATATACCATGTTGCAAAGTTTCAAGGACGAACGAAAGATGGGGAGGAGAAGAGGCCCTGCGTACACCCGGGCCCCTTGGCTGTGGGGCCACTGCCCCCAAAGCTCTCCCAGGAGTCCAGGGCATCGAGCAGCTGGTGGGTGGCAACCTGAAAGGTTGAAAGAGATGAGGCAGAAAGATTGAGTGAGTGTGTGGTTTTTTGGGGGGGGGTGGGGGTGGGGTGGGGGGGGGGGGGTGGATGAAAGCGTACTCTTCAAGTCTGTCAACGCAAAACGCCAAGGGACAATCGATAGGGAGGAGCAGAGTATACGCACCCTATCCCCCCCCCCCTCACACACACTGCTGCCCTCCGCCCCACTCCTAACCCACCACCCACCTACCAGTCACCCCCCCCCCCACACACACACACACCAGATAGCCACGCACCTGGAATCCACCAGCCAGGACAAGGCCTTCAATGCCGCTGGTCACGTTTGCTGCTCCTGCTGCGCCCCGCTGCTGCCACCGATATGTAGCCAGCAGCAGACTGTTGTCACTCATACACACCCTACCCCAGGGAGTGCACAACAGCACCCCCACCTCACCCCCTGCTGCCCCCTTCCCCCACTCACCTCAGCCCCCCACCCCAACACACTAGTTGCCCCACCCCCACCCCCCAATACAGTCCACCCACCTGGTGTCCCCCAGCCAAGCCCATGCTTTCAATGCCGCTCGTCACATTTGCCGCTCCTGCTGCGCCCGCTGCTGCCGCCTCTGCTGCTGCCACCAGCATGTAGCCAGCAGCTGTCTGCTGCAGCACCTTCAGGCCGGGCAGCAGGGCCCAACATGCCGCTTCACCCTTGGGCAGGTCCTGTGAGCAAGGGTGTGTGTGTGGGCGGGGGGGGGGGGGGGGGGCAAGTAGGCATAAGTGACATTCTGGCAGTGGTGGCAAGAGCTGTAGGATGGTGGCACAGGTATGTAGTGACAGTGTACCCACCTGTACTCCATCATCTGCCACCCCTGCCTGTTGCTGTGCCTGTCCAACAGCCCCACAGCCTCAGCCAGCCAATTTCCCATGTACCTCCTGCCAGAATCCCCACCCCACTCCTGGATGCCCCAAGGAATGGTTCAGTGGTGTCTACCCACCTGATCGTTCTCCGTTGCCTCCCCTGCGCGTTGCTGTGCGCGTCCAAACAGCCCCACACGCTCAGCCACCCCCTCCTCCCCCTTCCGACTCCCCCCGCACACCACCGTCACCATCACCCACACACCCCTGATTGCCTCCCGTGGTAGTGATGTCTACCCACCTGTACTCCCTGTTCTGCCTCCCTGCCCGTTGCTGTGCGCGTCCAAACAGCCCCGCAGCCTCAGCCGTACCCTCCTCCCCCCCCCCCCCCTCGCCGGGTCCAAATTCAACCCCGCACAACGACACACACCCGAATGCCCCGGGGGGGGGGGGAGTGATGTCTACCCACCTGAACGTTATCCGTTGCCTCCCCCGCCCGCTGCTGTGCGCGTCCAAACAGCCCCACAGCCTCAGCAAGCCGCTCATCGCCAGCAGCCAGGGCAGCATGTGCTGCATAGTAGGTGCGCCACGCAGCATACACGGCACCACGGGCTGCTGCAACAGTGGCTAGGGACTCTCCTGTGGATCAGTACAGTGCACACAGCAGCAGCAGCAGCAGCAGCAGCAGTTATTCTCACTTGTGGTTTGTTTGACAGTTTGTGCCAGTCAGCATGAGCAGCATAGTGGATGCGCCACGCAGCACACACGCTTCCTTGGCTGCTGCCATAGTTGCAAGGGACTCCCTTGCGGAACCGTGGAACAGGTTGAGGGTCCAGGCGGTTTGTCATGGCTGTGGCAATTGTGATACCGGTGGTGTCTTGCAGCATGTTCCACACCATGAATAGGTTCCTTAACATAATCATGGATCACCGTCACGGCGCTTTTGACAGTGAAATCCAGGCGCCCACTTCTGAAGGCGTGGCAGGGGTGGGACCTCGCATAGCGTATCTATCAGGGTTGAGCCCACCCGACACTCTGTTATTCAAGCGCTCTTCAAGCTCAATATGAAGAGCCCCCCCCTCTCTCAGCGCAGTACATAATGACAGCCCTGCTGGCTACAATTGTTGGATGCAGCGCATGCCAGGAGGGCGGCCGTCCTTTAAACAGAGTGCGTCCCTATGTGCTGCACACTGCAAGTTTCCCTGACCACAGAAAAACGGACCCAGCTGCAATGTCATCAGCAAAACGGCTCAAAGGTACTGCTCAGCCACATAGTCCCCCAGCTCTGACTGGTGTTTAGACCCTCAACCCCTTATCCTTCAACAATCGATCCCCACCTGCGCGTCCCCCGATGCTTCCGCTGTGCTCCTCCAGCTCGTGTGCATGCTGACTCAGCGTGGTGTACAGCCGGATAAGGTCCTCGGGCTTGGCAGGCCTGAAAGGGGGGGGTGCAAAATGCGGGGGGGGGGGGGGAGTGGTGTGTATGTGTGGTGGGTGGGGGTGTAAGGCGGACACAGGGAGGGCAGTGTGGTGTACAGCCGCATAAGGTCCTCAGGCTTGGCAGGCCTGCACAGATATACATGAGGGGAGGAATGACACAGGGTTGCAGCACAAACATGTGTGTTGGACGGGGGGACACACACCGGGGCACAACTACAGACGCGTGGCACATACACGTGGATGGGGTAGGGTATAGCCGGATCAGGCCCTCTGGGTTGGCCGGCATGAAGCGGGAGGGGGGAACACCAAAAGGGGGGCATTGGACAGGGGAGCGTGTGTGTGTGTGGGGGGGGGGGCTTCATTGGGAGGGTTGGGGGGGGGGGATCTGAGGGTGCCACTGTATGCGGCCAAGCAGCTGCCGGGTGCGCGGGCCGGCTTGACCGTGGCCTTCCTGCCGAGTGCAGCCACAAAGCACGCTGCTGCTGCTGCTGCTGCCGCCACTTCACTATAAGCTGCCCCAAACTCCACCATACCCCCCCCCCAAGGAAAAAACGCGGCGTGTCTTGCACCATCTTGCCGACGCCACACCCACCTGCCCTCCTTCCCGGGTGCACGGGCCGGCTTTCCTGCCGCCTGTCTGCTCAGTGCAGCAGCGAAACGCGCTGCTGCTGCTGCCGCCGCCACCTCCCCACGAGCCAGGCTGGCCTCCAGGATGGCGCCTGAGAGGGCGGTCTCTAGCTTGGCCAGCTCATCAACATCAACGTTGGCCTCAGCTGTGACAGAAAGGGGGGTGGGGGTGAAGGGTGGGGGGGGGGGCTAGGATTGATTATGACCGACTGGGTGATTGACTGTGTGTGTGTGGGGGGGGGGTCTCAGGAGCATGAGGCAGCAAGGGAAGTGGGGGTCCCGGGGGCGGGGGGGGGGGGGGGGGGGTGCGGCTCCTGACAGGGCAGTACCTAGCTCGGCCAGCTCATCAACATCAATTCCATGCCCGCCTCCCTTGCCTGGTTTGTGATGCTGCCCCCCCCCTCCCCCCCACACACACACACACAATCAATCAGCCACTTGGTTCCCTGTTCCCCCGCTCTTCTTTCACAGCTGGGGCCAACGTAGGGGGGGGGGGTGCAATCTAGTGGGTTGCAGGGTAGGTGCGTTGAAGCGCCACCACCTCCCTTTGAGCCAGGCTGGCCTCCGCGATGGCGCCTGACAGGGCCATCCCAAACTTGGCCAGCCCATCTTCATCAAGCGGTGGCCTCAGCTGTCTGGTTTTGAAGCAGGGGTTGGG
>VIIQ02000368.1:0-56562 GCA_007449985.2 Desmodesmus armatus
CACTGCTGGCAGCTGCCTCCTAATTGCATGCTGGTTGACTGGCGCGTTGGTACATGTCAGCCCTTCAACCAGCAGGCAATCAGAGGCAGCAGCAGTCAGCAGAAGGCCGCTTCTTGGGTCTAGTGTGGTCAGCAGAGCACATTGCTGGCACTGATGGCTGTGTAGACCCTACATGGGAGCATGTCAGCAGTGTGTCAGCACACCACACAGGGCAACAAGCTGAGTGCATTGTTTGTTGACAGCTGCCTTTGGGCGCTACTTGTGACAGCCCCCCCCCCCCCCCCCCCCCCCACCACCACCACCACCACCACCACCACCACCACCACCACCACCACCACCACCACCACCACACCACACACATACTCACGGGGAGACATGCCAGCAGTGTGTCACCACACCACACAGGCAACAAGCTGAGTGCAATGTTTGCTGTGCGGCTACCCCCCTCCCTCCATTTTTCTTCCCGTCTCCCCCCCCCCCCCCCCCCCACCCGTGCGCACTCCGTAGTTACACACCTCTATTGTTTGGGCGCTCTGTTGCGGGATGGCAACGCCTCTCGCAGCTTCCTTGTGGGATCTGTTGTGTCATGCTGACAACAGCTTAGCAGGCTACAAAGGGGCACATCAGCCTTTAAAACCCGTACCTAGTACTGCAATTGCACCCAATGCATTGATATACATCGAGGGCATGTGCTCCTACTACAACGTCCTAGTAGGGTGACAGGGGGGGGGGGGGTGTTCCTCTGCCCTCCCCAATTTGTGGCGCCCCGCGTTTGTCAGGTTGCTATATCATCTTCCCTGTTCGTGTGCCCTCCCTCCCCCTTGGGCGCTCCATGCTGTGAAGGCAGCACTGCCGACAGCTGACCCTGGGGAACGTTTTGGAGTCAACACCACATGCATTCAAGAGGTAGTTGCCAGCAGTACCCACCTCAGGAAGCAGCAGGAGGTTTTGGTGCTGTCCTTGACATGGACAATACTTGTAGCCCCCCCCCAACCCCCCCCCCCCTCCCCCCACCCCCCCCCCCCCCCCCCACCCCCCCACCCCACCCCCAAATAGCTTCATATATCCCAACTCAACTTTGGCTTCAGAGCGCTCCACTGCTGTGGGGCAGCACTGTCGGCAGGTGACCCGGGGGTGTTCTGCAGGTTCACGCCAGCAGTCAGCCCAGGGGCAGCTGACAGCAGTACACCCCTCAAGCAGCAGCAGGGAAGGCAACCTAGGGCTACAATTCTGAGTGCATGTGCTGTTGCATTGACACCACATAAGGAGGGGGGCACTGCAGGCAGGTGACCCTGGATGTGGGCCAGTAGCCAATACCAGCACACACCCCAGGGAGCAATGCACACCACAAGACAGAAGGAGACGCTTGCCGATTCTTGTCATGCGCACACAACTTGTAGCCCCCCCCCCCTCAGGCCTGCCTTTCATCGCTCTACTGCTGTTGGGGCAGCTCTGCCAGCAGGTGACCCTGGTCAAACGTGGGCAGAGGCCGGCAACCAACCCAGGGGCAGCTGCCAGCAGTACACACCCCTCAACAAGAGCTGGGTCTTGGATGATGCATATGCTGGAATGTTGATACAACATGTGCTATAACCCCTCCCTGTTCATCCGCTTCTCCAACTACCATCAGAGCGCCTGTGCTGTGAGGGCAGCACTGCCAGCAGGTGACCCTGGGTCTATCTGCAGGTCAACACCAGCAGCCACCCCAGGGGCAGCTGCCAGCAGTACACCTTGCAAGGACAGCTGGGGTCTCGGATGATGCATGTACTGATTTGTTGACTCCACCGTGGTCACCGGGTGCTATCACCCCTCCGCACCATTCCCCCTCCCTCCCCCACCATCAAGCCTCCAGTGCACTGAGGGGAGAGTATTTTTTACCCCAGGTATGTTTGTACCGTATGCACTGGCATAAGGTCCCGCTGGCTCCCCTGTGGACCCACACACACTAGCACGCTGACATAACCTGCTGGGTCCCAATCTCCCCCCCCCCCCCCCGTCACACCCGTCGCATCCGTCACCCTTCCAAACCTTATAGTCGCGGGTGCTCCATTCCTGTGAGGGCAGCACTGCCAGCAGCTAACCCTGTGGTGCTCTTGTGGTTGTCAACACCATCAGACACCCCAGGGTCAGCTGACAGCACTCCCCCCCCCCCCCCCCCCCCCCCCCCCCCCCCGCGTGTTGACAGCAGGGTAAGCTGATACACATACTGAATTTTTGTCTTGCTGGCCGCACCCAAGGACTTCCCTTGGCATGCTGACACCTCCTGGGGGTCACACCCCCCACACTCCCCCCCCCCCCCCCCCCCCTGCACACCTCTCAGTCTCTTGAACCTTATGCATATGGATGCACCCATTGCTGTGAGGGAGTACTGCAGGCAGGTGACCCTGGGGTGTCACGGTTGTATAACATCACCAGCAGACACTCCAGGGACAGCTGCCAGCAGTACCCACCCCAGGAGACAGCAGGGCGAGCTGGTGCATATATCATCCTTTTGATCATCCTTTTGACAACAGTTGTAGGCTCCCTCTTCCATACCCCCCTCCCCCCCCCCCCCCCCCCCCCCCCCGCGTGTCTGTGGGTGCCCTAGTACAGTGACGGGAGCATTGCAGTCAGCTGACCCTGGGGTATGGTTGTTATAGAATGCCAGCCAACACCCCAGGGCAGCTGCCAGCAGTACATCGCTCAGAGCCCAGCAGGGGAAGCTGGTGAATATACTATCACTGATGTGGTGTAGCTCTAGCTGCTCGTGCAGGGGAAGCTGGTGAATATACTATCACTGATGTGGTGTAGCTCTAGCTGCTCGTGCAGGGGAAGCTGGTGAATATACTATCACTGATGTGCTGTAGCTCTAGCTGCTCGTGCAGGGGAAGCTGGTGAATATACTATCACTGATGTGGTGTAGCTCTAGCTGCTCGTGCATGAGGCCTACTGGATTCATGCAGTGATCCTCATGCACGATCAGCGAGAGCTACTCTACAACAATGTCCCCCCCCCCCCCCCCCCGCTCAACCTTTACCCATTGGGTGGGCCGATGCAGTGAGTAGAGCCCTTTTAGCAGCTGACCCTCAGGTGTAGCGTTGGGGTCTGATCCAGCAAAACCTTGAGGGGCACCTTCAGTAGGGTCTCCCCCCCCCCCCCCCCCCCAACTGGCTAACCTCAGCAGGGGAATATGGTTTATGTATGCTGTCGTGTTACACTACAGTTGTAGGGTCCTACTCCGAGTCCCCCCCTCCACGCGCACACCTTTGGTCGCCCCAGTGCAATGAGGGGAGTGCTGCCGGAAGTTGACCCTGGGCTGTGTTTGAGGGTGTCAACACCAGCAGACACCCCAGGGGCAGCTGCCAAACAGTACACCCCTTAGAAGCCAGTAGGGGTAGGCTTATACACGTACTGTCATGTTCGCCCCCCCCCCCCCCCCCCCCTCTACCCACACACACACACCGTCCCGAGTCTGCCCGTCCGCCTTTGCGTTTCCCCAGTGCAATGAGGGGAGTGCTGCCGGCAGTGATCCTGGGGAATTCTGATGACAAGCAACACCAGCAACCACCCCAGGGGCAGCTGCCAGCAGTACATCCGTCAAAACAGTAGCTGGAGACTCAGATGATGCATGTATTGAAATGTTGACCCCACCGTGGTCACTGGGTGCTGTCACCCCTCCCCACCATCCCCCCTCCCTCCCGCACCATCAAGCCCCCCAGTGCAATGAGGGGAGTGCTACTTGGAGTTGACCCTGGGCCGTGTTTGCCGGATGTCAGGCCAGCAACCACCCCAGGGGCAGCTGCCAGCAGAATCATCCTTTGGGCCAGCAGGGGAAGGCGAACGCAGCGGTCAAGCTGTCATGGTGATACCACCCCCAAACATTGGTATCCCAGCCCCTCCCCTCCTGCCGCCACCACTACCACCCGTGCGTCTGTCCCTCTGTGAATTTCAAGAGCACTGAGGGGATCACTGCCAGCAGGTGACCCTGCAATGTTAGCCGGATCTCAAGATCCGCAAACACACCAGGGCAGCTGCCAGCAGTACGGCCCTCAACACAATGCGGGACCCTCAACACAACACGGGGAGGAAGTGCAATTGTGATGCTGACACCACCTGTGGGGTTCTACTTCACCCCCTTTTACCCCCCCCCCCCCCCCCCCCCGCCCTCAATCATATCATTGGGTGTCCCGTTCCAGTGAGGGGAGCGCTGCCGGCAACTGCTCCTGGGGCTTCTGGGGGTGTTTGACACCAGCAGACACTCCAGGGGCAGCTGCCAGCAGTACACCCCTCTGGGGACAACAGGGGCAGCTTGTATCTTGCTTCCTATTGAGCCTCATCATAGCAGGGTCGGCTTGCGTCTTGCTGGCCCATAGCCTTGGCGCAAAGTGAACGGCTCGTGGATGTGACCAATCGTCCTGCTGACGCCAGCTGTAGGTTCCAACTTACCTTCGTTTCTTCCACCCCCCCCCCCCCCCTCCCCGGGGCTCCCGTAGTGTGTTGGAAGCAACTCTGCTGGCATGTTCCTCTTGACCATTTTGTCAACAGCAGCCAATCCAGAAGCAGCAGCTGACACTGTTTCAACCAACTCAACTTGGGATGATCAAGGCTGACGATTTGTATGCATGGTTGAGATTTTGTTTCGACACTTTAGCCCCCCCCCCCCCCCCCCAGACACACACACACACACTCCGGCCTGAGGCAGAAGAGGAGGACTGTGGCCTTGTAAAGGGGGTGGGGGGTGGGGGAGGGGATGCCCCAGTGCAGTGAGGGTAGCACTGCCAGGATGTATCGTCCTACTCACTTTGGGATCAAGGCTGGCGATTTGAATGCATGGTTGAGATTTAGTTTCGATTCTTTTGCCCCCCCCCACACACACACACTTCGGCCTGAGGCAGAAGAGGAGGACTGCGGCCGTGTGAAGGGGTGGGGGGTGGGGGGTGGTATGCCCCAGTGCAGTGAGGGTAGCACTGCAGGCAGCTGACCCTTGCGGTAGAAACTGTCTGTGAGACCAGCCATAACTCAAGGGGTAGCTGCTTGCAGTGGTCCCCCTCCCTTGAATCCTATATTCTGTCCTATCCTAAACCTGGTGTGTGTTCCCTACATCCCCCCCCCCCCCGTATCACTCCCTCTGAAGCGCCCCACTGTACTGAGGGGAGTGCTGCTGTCAGGTGACCCTGGGTTGATTGCCTGCCACAGAGCCAGCAGCCGACCTCCCAGGGGTAGCTGACAGCAGCGTACCTCCAAGACAGCAAGGGTTGCTGACACAGCTGCTGGCATCAGATGTTGAAAATATGTGTGGCGAGAACTTTGCTCAGTGCTTTGAGTTCACCTCCCCTCCCTCTCCCCCCCACCTTCTCCCCCCCCTCCAACATCATCTGCCTTTACACAATGCCCCTTTGGAGTAACGGAAGTACTGCTGTCAGGTGGCCCTCGGTGATGTTGCTGCTAGTGATCCAGCAGCAAACCTCCCTAGGGTAGCTGACAGTGGCGCACCTCTAAAGACATCAAGGGTTGCCTATGCAGCTGCTGGCGTCAAGGCGAAACACTGTGTGGGGGGACTGTGGTCAAAATGGTGAGTTCACCTCCCCCTCCCCCCCCCCCCAAACCTGCATGCACAGTGCTCCAGTGCATTGAGGGGAGTGCTGCTGGCAGGCGACCCTAGGTGGACCATTTCCTGAAGCAGCAGAAGGCCTCCCAGGGGCAGCTGACAGCAGCACGCTCCTCACAACAGCAGACTCCTCCCTCGGTCGAGACTGCGAGTGTCATGGCAATAATGGCAATGCATAAGAACATCCTCTTGTTAGGTACCACCTGTGATAGTGCCCAGCATCCCCCCTCCTCCGCCCACCCCACCAACCCAGGGGGGCACGGGGGGGGGGGGGGGGGGGGGGGGGGGGCGCAGGAGGTCGCCCCCCCCCCCCCCTCCTCCTCGCTCCAGCGGTGACACATTGGACATGAACATAAGCACCTCCCTTACACAAGGGGCTAGTTGTCAGCAACCCCCCCCCCCCCCCTTGTTGCTCCTTGCCCCCTCAGTGTGGTGAGCAGGACACAACTGCTGGCTATGTGTTTCTGCAGTTTGCAGGGGCAACGTGCCAGCAGTGTGCCAACACACCACACTGGGAGGCCGAGTGTCAGTTGATGTGCAGCTATTCACAGAAATGCTACTTGTGACATCACCCTGCCCCCCCCCCCTTTGTCAGCTCCCAGTATTGTGAGGGGCACACTGTTGCGTGTTTGCACCTTGGCACCTCGCAAGGGCAACATGCCAGCAGTGTGCCAGCACACCATACAAAGGGAAGTGGGGTGCCGGTTTTGATCTGTTGATACTCACGAAGGTGCTACTTGAAAAATGGTCACACACTCGCACCCCTCCTATCGACCCCCAGTGTGGTGAGGGGCACACTGCTGGAAGGTTTGCAACTGCAAATCGCTGGGGCAAAATGCCAGCAGTGTGCCAACACACCATCCTTAGGAGGTCGAGTGTCAGTTTGATGTGTAGCTACTCATGGGGATGCTACTTTTGTTATTACCCCTGCCCCCCCTCCCCCTCCCTTTTTCGGCTCCCAGTGTGGTGAGGGGCACACTGCTGGTTTGGCAGCTTCTCAAATTTTCAGAAGCAACATGCCAGCAGTGTGTCAACACACTACACTGAGGATGCTGAGTGTTGTGTCGATGTGCAGCTGCCCGTTCGGGGCTCTGCTTGTGCCCCCCCCCCCCCCCCCCCCCCCCCCCGTACACCTCTTGGGTCCCCCATTGTGGTGAAGGAACACGCTGCTGACAGTGTTTGCCCATATCCAACTACAGGGGCAACATGCCAGCATTTTGCCAACACACCACATCAGGAGGCTGAGCGTCAATTTGATGTGCAGCTGCTCACTGGGGTGCTACTGAATTAGTGTCACACGCACACCCCTCCAATCACCCCCCCCCCCCCCCCCCCCCCCCCCCCCCCCAGTGTGGTGAGCAGGGCACACTGCTGGTTTGGCAGCTTCTCAAAATACGGAAGCAACATGCCAGCAGTGTGCCAACACACTACACTGAGGATGCTGAGTGTTGTGTCAATGTGCAGCTGCCCAACTGGGCTCTGCTTGTGACCCCCCCCCCCCCCCTCCACGCGCTTCTCTTGCACCCCCCAGTGCGTTGAGTAGGGCACACTGCTGGTGCTTTTGTTCCTGTCGACACTACATGGGAACATGCCAGCAGTTCATCAACACAACACACAGGGCAACAGGCTGAGTGCAATGTGTTTGTTGTGCAGCTACGCGTAGGTAATGTGTCTGCGTGTAACATTTTCTCCCCCCCCCCCAAATAGGGGTGCTACTTGTGACAGCACTACCCCCCCCCCCTTCTACACACCTCTTGGGTCCCCCAGTGTGGTGAAAGGGCGCACTGCTGCATTGTTCCTGTCGACACTACATGGCAGCATGCCAGCAATGTGTCAACACACCACACGGGGCAACAAGCTGAGTGCAATGTTTTCTGTGCAGCTACCCAACTGGGTGCTACTTGTGACAGCCCCCCCCCCCCCCCCCCCCCCATGCCCGTGCTCCTCTTTGCCACCCAGTGTTGTGAGCATGGCACATTGCTGGCGTTGCTCTGTGTTGTTGGCTATATGGAGACATGCCAGCAGTGCGTCAACACACCACATGGCAACAAGCTGAGTGCAATGTTTTTTTCTGTGCAGCTAGCCAGTTGGCTCGCTACACGTGACAGTCCCCCCCCTCCCCCCCCCGCACTTCTCTTTGGTCCCCAAGTGTGGTAAGCAGGACACACTGCTGGCGTGGAATGTCTTCATGTGAATCCTACATGGCAGCATGCCAGCAGTGTGTGAACACACCACACAGGGCAACAAGCTGAGTGCAATGTTTGTGAAGCATCTACCCAACTGGGGTGCTACTGGTGATAGTGTGTCCCCTTCCCACCTCACCCCCCACACACAGACCCACCACACCTCATCACCCTGCAAAACCACATTTCCCCCCATTGTGGTGAGTGGGTACACTGCTGGCATTGTAGCCGCTTCTCTCAGGACGGGACACATGCCAGCAGTGTGTCCACACACAACACTTGAGGAAGCAGTGGCACACAGCAGTGGGACATGCTCCGGTTGTGTTCACGTCAAGAACATCACTGGGAGGTGCTGCACCCCCCCCCCCCACACACACACACCTCGTCACCCTGCAAACACACCTCGTCACCCTGCAAAACCACATTTTCCCCCATTGTGGCGAGTGGGTACACTGCTGGCATTGTAGTCGCCTCTCTCAGGAAGGGGACACATGCCAGCAGTGTGTCCACACACCACACTTGAGGAAGCAGTGGCTTAAAGCAGTGGGACATGCTCCGGTTGTGTTCATGTCAAGTTGCCACGGAGAGGTGCTGCTTGCCCCCCCCCCCCCCCCAAACACCACACACACACACACACACACACACACACACACACACACACACACACACACACACACAACCCTGCAAGAGCGCCTCTTCCCTTGGTGTTGCTGGTGGGTACACTGTTGGCATTGTACTCTGGGTCCATTGGGACAGGGACACACGCGAGCAGTGTGTCCACACACCACACTCGGGGAAACCCCCCAAAAAACAGTGGCACAAAGCAGTGGGACATGCTCCGGTGTGTTCATGTCAAGTTTCCAATGGAGGTGCTGCTTCCAGTAGCCCCCCACCCCCCCCCCCCCCGGGCAAAGACATCCTTGCTTCAGTTGCTTAACCTGCTAGGCCGTAGACCTGGTCCATCAGGACGAGAACACACACCAGCAGAGTGTTCACACACCACACTCGGGGAAGCAGTGGCACAAAGCAGTGGGACATGCTCGAGTGTCGTCAAGAAATCACTGGGAGGTGCTGCTGATCCCCCCCTGCCGCCTCCCCCCCTGAGATGGTTCACCTGCTATTTGTTTGTAGTCCTCAACTCACATCAGCCCCCCCGCCCCTCCCTCTGCTTGCCTTCAGGTCGCTTCTTGGCGCTCATTTTGGCCCGTTTGGGTCGTGAGTGGCGGGCACAGGCAGCAGCGCGCATGCCTGAGGCCAGGGGAGACATCTGACCCCCCCCCCCACTCTTAGCACCACCATGTACATTGTGCACGTGTGGTAGCTGTGTGACAAACCTCAATCCTCACATGTGCCTCCCCCCTCCTGTAATGCGTATTTACAGGTCGCTTCCTTGCCCTGATCCTCGCGCGCTTGGTCGTCAGTGGCGCACTGAGGCAGCAGCACGCATGCCTGAGGCCAGGGGAGACATCCGTGAGATTGTTGGGCAGCCGGTGTTTGTACCGCTGTACAACCTGTACCTGCGCTACGGCAAGCTCTTCAGGCTCAGGTGCATGCATGCTCTCTTTGCTGGGCCGACTGGGCTCTCAGAAAAAGAGAGTTCAACAGAGAGGGCGGCGGGGAGTTTGGCAACGGTATTGTGAGGGCTGAAGAGAGGAACTCTTGCATCTCGTGTGTCGGGGGGTGGGGGGGGGGGGGGTGAGGCGTTTCGCGTTTCGGCGAGCTAGCTGAAAGCACCAAAATACAATCGCTGTGCTTACAACTGCCCCCTTTGCCGTGCTGTGTTGTGCTGTGTCATGCTTTTGCAGCTTTGGGCCCAAGTCATCGTGATTGTGTCTGACCCCAAGTACGTGAAGCAGATCCTGTACAGCAACGCTGACAAGTACAGCAAGGGGCTGCTCAGGTGCGACATATGTGCATTTCGGACAATCAAAAATCGATTTTGTTGGTGCTTGTGCGCTATTTTGAATGCGTTCACGTCCTTGATCCTGTACAGCAATGCTGACAAATACAGCAAGGGGCTGCTCAGGTGAGAGGGGACCTGAGGGTTCGTGGCAAATCAGGATCATGATTATTATCTGTCTTGCAGTGTCAACTTGATATGGTTGGTGCAGCAAAATTCCCCCCTTCATGGGCAGGGAGGGGGGAGGGGGGGGGGGGGGGGGGCTGTAGCCGGGGGGGGGGGGGGGGGGGGGGGGGGGGGGGGGGGGGCAGCCCCTCCTGCCAGCTGCGAGATTTGTGTTGGACACGACGCAAGGCCTTGCGTGGTGTCCAACACAAGTCTCGCAGCTGGCAGGAGGGGCTGCCCCCCAGAGCCCACGCAGCATTTGCTTGTTGGCATTTGTGCAGCATCTGTGTGTGTAGTGGCATGCTGTGGTGTGCAGGGGAAGTTTGTGTCCTCTGTGACATCAGACCCCTCCCAGCACACCATGACACACCATGCTCACCACAGCACCCACCCCCACCCACCCCCACCCACCCACCCACCCACTCATCAGACAAGCACGCACGCACTATTCACACAGGAAGGGCGTGGTTTTGTAACACTAGTATGCCTTTTTTCCGTTTTATCTGCCCGGAAATTTTACTGGCGGTGGTGCATTCCAATAGGAGTGCATGTTGCGCCTTTGCTCTTTGGCGACTGTGCCGTGCTTGGCGGCAATTGTGGTGTGTAGTGGCATGCTTTGGTTTGTTGTGTGAGCTCTGGGGTGCCGTGACATTCGCAGCCCACCCAGCAAACCAGAGCACACCATGCTCACCGCATGAGCAACGTAATGTTGCAGCATAAGTGCAGGTTTTTGAGCTCGCTCTGCGACAACCTTCAACACCCCCGCCCCAACCCCTCCTCAAGCACCGTGGCTTTCCTGTTGCAGCACGCAGGACACTGCTTTAGTGGTGGGCCACGTTTCTGCCCCCCCCCCCCCCTCAAACACCCTATCATGCTGTGTGGGCTTGAGTACAGCAGCCTTCAGGACTGCTTCAGTGGTAGGTGTGCATGCTTAGTGTGTTTGGCTGTGCATTAGGTGTAGTAGGCATGTATGCCTAGTGTGTTGGAAGGAGGTTGAACTTGCTGCTTCCACATCCAACCAGCACATCAAGCACACGCCCACCCATTGCAGCAGCCCAACCTCCCTTGTACCCCCCCCCCACCCCGGTACACGTTTTTAGGCATGGCGGGCGTGAGCAATGCAGCCTGTGGGCATGCGTGCTTAGTGGGCTGGTGAGTGCTAAAGGCTCAACAACTAGCACACCACTACACATGATACGCCACAAAATCAGCTCATGATTCTGTTTCCCCCCTGCCCCCCCCCCCCCCTACTCTTTGAGTAATGCAGCCTGTGGGACTACCTTGGTAGGTTAAGTGGTAGTTGTGCATGCTTAGTGTGTTGGTGAGTGCTGGAGGCTCAACCATCTATGATTAATCATAAATATTTTCCTGTTGATGTGGTTTATATCTAAGGGGGGGGGAGAATAAAACAGAGAATGGGCTGACTGGTGTGCTGGTTATACCCAGCACGACAACTACACATGCTCACCGCAATATCAGCCCCCCCCCCCTCCCCCCCCCCCCCCCCTGCGTGAACATGTCTTTTCTGCATGATGGGCTTGAGTAATGCAGCATGGGGGATCCCTTCAGTGGTAGTTGTGCATGCTTAGTGTGCTGGTGAGATGGGTTGCAGGCTGTCGCTTCCAACAACCTACCAGCACATTACGTACACATGCTCACCACAGAATCCAGCCCACTCTTATGTTTACCCCCCCCCCCCCCACCCGGGCGGGCGCGGGACACGCCTTCCATGCATGGTGGGCTAGAGTAATGTAGCCTGCAGGACTGCTTTAGTGCTAGGTGTGCCTGCTTAGTGTGTTGGTGAGTGCTGGAGGCTCAAATCATCTACATATATTCATAAATATAAATATTATTTTTTATATATATTATAAATTTAATTATCTATATGAAAAACGGGGGGGGGGGGGGATAAAACAGAAAATGGGCTGATTTTGCGGTGAGCATGTATAGTTGTTGTGCTGGGTATCACCAACACACCAACTCCACATGCTCACCGCAACATAAGCCCACTCTTTTGTTTAGCCCCCCCCCCCCCCCTGCCCCGTGCCACGGGACATGTCTTTATGCATGTTGGGCTAGAGTAATGTAGCCTGCAGGACTGCTTCAGTGGTAGGTGTGCATGCTTAGTGTGTTGATGACCTCTGAAGACGATTGCCTTCAGCCACCAGCACATCAAGCACACAGCCTCACCACAAGAGCAGCCCCCTTGGGTATCATTGGTGCAAGTCTCCAACTCTCACCACCTCTCACCCCACCTCCTCAACTCTGTATTGGGTCATTCTGCTGTTGTATTGATGTTGAAGCGCTTGGCGCTGTCGTGGTAGGGCTTGGGTAGCTTTCCATGGTTTTGTTTGGGCATGCTTGTTCAACGGCCTGGGGATGTCATGGGTTGAGGCCCAGCCATCCCATGACGCTCACCGTGCTCGCAAGCAGTCCACTTGTGCTGCGAAGTAAGTTCTGTGTTGTTGCCCCCTGCTCCTGTCCCCCCCCCCCCCTTGCTGCCCAATGCAGAAAGATCCTTGATTTATGATGGACATTGCCAGATTCTTCTAGTCTGCTGCCTTCATTGCTACTATCATACTCGCAATGAGGCTTCACCCTCTTGGTAACTTAGTCTCCTATGCGCCCCCCCCCCCTCCCGCCCCCTCGCCCCCTCGCCCTGTCTCTCTCTGTTTCGTTGCAGTGAGATCCTCGATTTTGTGATGGGCACTGGTCTGATCCCTCGCTGCACACTGCACCACTAGGTGACACCAACCTCTTCGTGGCCAGCCAATCACCGCCATTACTAACAGCTGCCTTACTGCTTTCCACTCTGATTTCTGCGTTCTGCATCTCTTTTCTCTACTGCCCCACTGCAGTGAGATCCTTGACTTTGTGATGGGCACTGGTCTGATCCCCGCTGATGGTGAGGTGTGGCGAGTACGCAGGAGGGCTATCGTGCCAGCACTGCACAGACGCTACGTGGAGAGCATGGTGAGACTCTAGGTTTTTTTAGGGGGGGGGGTGGAGGGGATGGAGGGGGGAATGATTGTGTGTGTAAGGCACAGGGAGTGTGTGTGTGTGTGGGGGGGGGGGGGGGGCACACGCAGGAGGGCTATCGTTCCAGCACTGCACAGACGCTACGTGGAGAGCATGGTGAGAAGTAGGTTTTTGGGGGGGGGGGGTGTCTGTATGGCTCCGCTGGCCAATTATGTGTGCTTCCAACCGTACTCAGAAAGCAGGGTGCCTGCTCCCCCCAACACATGCACGCTGGTTTGGTGCCTGGTCCCTGCCACGGCGTGTCTGGCCCCGTGACCGCTGCTGCTGCCGATGGTTAGTTGCGTGTGCTTCGAATTGTACTCATAAACCACATACCTGCCTCCCCCCTTCCATTCCTTTGTAGATGTCAATGTTTCGCCACTGCTCCCTTCATGGTGCCTCGAGCCCGCTGGCTGCTGCTGCCGCCAGTGGTTGGTTTTGCATGCTTCCAGTTGTACTGATGCCCCACATGCCTGTGCAAACCCCCCTCCACTCCTTTTCTCACTTTTCAGGTGTCGATGTTGGCAACTGCTCGCTGCACGGTGCATCTGGCCCACTGGCTGCTGCTGCTGCCAGTGGTGAGCCGATAGAGATGGAAAATTTCTTCAGCAGGCTGGGACTGGACATCATTGGAAAGGTGAGGTTGTGCCGAGACCTCATGAACATGGCCACCTGACCAACTCCGCTACCACTGTAACAGGAGCATATCAAAATGTGCACTGCAATGCTCAAGGATCGATTCAGGCAGCCATATGTAGGATTCCCGCCACGGAGGGGGCTACTGTATATCATTTTTGTTGCAACACTATCATGGCCTGGAAATTATTGGGAGGGAGAGAATGGGAGGGTGGCAGACTGTTGTGATGCTCTCCTGGCCTGACACCGCACACACGCTACACGTACCCTGCACTCCACATGGTCGCGCCCTGTGATGTCACCGTCTCAAACGACTAATTCTTGCCTTTCTACTTGCATATACATGTGTATCTAATGCGATGCCGCAGGCTGTGTTCAACTATGAGTTTGACAGCCTGACCCACGATGACCCCGTCATCCAGGCAGTCTACACCGCACTCAGGGAGGCAGAGTACCGCAGCACAGGTGGGAGGTGGGAGTTGGATGTGTGTGTGTGTGGGGGGGGGGGCAGTTCTGCAAGGACAAGGGCTTATGTGGCTGGTGCTAGGGAAAGGCTTTCATTCATGACCCATGTGAGCATGTGCAGAAGGTGTGGGGGGGAGGGGGGGGGGGAGAGTGATTGAGATTGATTGTCAACCTGCATGGGGCACATGACTAAGCGGGTGTATGGTAGTGAAGAACCCAACTTATTGATCTGACCGCTCCTGCTCCTCATTCCTTCTCCACCCCGGGCAGCTGGCGTCCCCTCAGCCACCCGTTTTATATTATTAATATAAATGAATTATTATTTATATTTATTTATAATTCACACGCCTTCCTATTCGTGGTGGCTCCTCTTCGTGGACCACTCCCATTCCATTGCCTTCACTCGATCCAGCCTATTTGCCTTGCCTCACACCTCAACCCTCTCACCTCACATCCCCCCTCGTTCCCACCCCTGCCTTGTGCTGCCACAGCCTTCATCCCCTACTGGAACTTCCCCCCAACAATGCTGAGTACCCAAGTTATCTTGATTGTATCACCAACATGCATGGCTTGACTTGCCCCATCCACCTTGTCTCCCTTGTGCTGCCACAGCCTTCATCCCTACTGGAACTTCCCCCAGCCCGCTGGATCGTCCCACGGCAGAGGCGCTGCCAGGAAGCACTCAAGGTGCGTGTGTGTGTGGGGGGGGGGGGGACTCTAGTAATATGGTTCTGCCTTTTGGTGGTTCTGCCTTTTTTGTTGGGTTTTCTGGTGGTTCTGCCTCTGCCTTTTTGGTCAACCCGGTGTAGGTGGTGCAAACCACCGCAGGGGAGACAACTTATGAGGTTCACCTGGCTCGATCCTGGTGGGCAATGCCATTGTTGTTTGGCGAAAATGTCCATGTAACATACTCCCCCCAATGTAATGGAGTGGGGTCTGTATGTAAGTGTGTGTGTGTGTGTGGGGGGGGGAAACACCTGGGGACCTGTTGGTGGGGCGGTTGTCATCATGACTTTGTCCAAGCCTCAGATAATACCATTCGTGCCTTTTGCATTGAAGTCGGTGTTGTATCGCAAACGTACGCTCTGCTTTGCATGGCCCGCGGATGGCACACGTGGGTGCGCATACACTCACGTGCTTGCAAAGCAAGTACCACAGGGGCCAGCTAGTGTCAAAAGAGACATGGCTGTCTGGTGTGACGCGGCACCGACTCCATGATGTAGCAATTGCTGAAGACCATGCGTTGTCTCCCATGGTCTCCAGCAAATTGCTGCATCGTGGAATGGTTGCTCACTCACACCAGACAGCCATTCTCTTTTGATACAACAGGTACCCGCATAGTCCAGAAAAAGTACACGCGCGCCCCCCAGACTCAAGTCTGCTTGTGTAGCTGGATGCTGCCAAGACTTGTTACTGTCTTTGCCAAGGCTTGGTCATGGAGCTGGGTTCTGTTGCTGGCAGTCGGCATTGTTGCCGTGGCCTGTTATTGATGTGGCTGTTCTTGGGAGGGAGGGGGGGCTCGAAACAAGGGGGGAGCTGGTGGCCTGGCAGTGAAGGGGGAGGGGGGCATTGAGGTTGGCGGGGAATGGATACTTGCAGCACTTCACTCCCATGCATGGCTGTGGCGTCATAGTTGCAGCGCTGGTATTTCTGCGCCTGAAAGGGGCCGCGGCAGCTACCAGCCCTGTTACTGTTTTTGCCAAGGTCTTGGTGGTGGAGCCGGGTGCTGCTGCTGGCAGTCGGCATTTTTGCCTTTGCTGTTGTTGCACTTGTGCCTACTAGCCACGGTTTCTTTGGGAAGGGTGAGGGGAACAAGGGGCAGCTGGCGGCAGCTGGCAGACAGTGAACGAGGGGGGGGGGTGGCCTGGGGTTGGCGGTGCGGTGGAACTTCACTCACATGCATAGCATTGACGGGATGCGTGTTGCGCTTATTGCTGCCAACCAGAATCCAATCTGGCGGCAGACATAAGCCCTGCTGATGTTCCGGCAATTGCTGTGTTTGTTGAGGTGTGGAGCCGTTGCAGTCATCCTGTCAGTTGCTTTTGGGTGTTGCCTTTGTGCCTCATGTGTGTGCGAGGAAGGTACATCATGTACCTTCCTCGCACAAAGTTTGTGTAAGGAGGGGAGAAACAAGGGAATGGGTGGGTGGCTGTCGCCGTGTGCCCTATGCTGCAGCCACTTCGTTTGTGTAAGGGGGGGGTGACAGGAGGCTGTGGTGGCTTCTTGCAGCGATTCATGCCATGACAGTGTTGGGCATGGCTTTGAAAGGATGGTGGCAGCGCTGGGATGGCGGGACTTACAAGGTCGCGACAACTACCACGCGTGTCACTGTCTTTTGCCAAGGCCGTAGCCATGGGGGTTGGAGGTGGTCGCCTGGAGTTTGGTCATTCCTGGTGACTGTTGGTTGGTGGTGTTGCAGTGGTTGGGAGGGTGGGTGCTAGGGGGGAAGGGGGGAGGGGGGGGGGGAGGGGGGGGGGAGGTGCATCAGTATAGCAGCTCAAAAAGCCATCAGCCATGTTACTGTCTTGCCAAGGCTTCGCCCATGGGGTCTGGAATGTCGCTGCGGGTTTTGTAGACGTTGCTTTTGCCATAGTGGCCGTGTACTACACCTTGTTCGGTACATGGGGGGGGGGGTCAAGGAAGGGTGGGGGTTGGATGGGGGTGGTAGTTATCGTTGCTTCAACAAGGGACTTGAGCCGGCTTGAGACATGAGGATTGTGGTTGGGGTGGGGATGGTGGGGGTGGGGTGGTAGTTGAGGGTGGATGCTTGCAACGCTTCACCTCAGGCATGGGCTGGGCAGGATGGTGGCGACGCTGATGCTGCCACATTAAAGCAGTGCGGCAGGTGTCAGCCCTGTACCTTGTTCTGCCTAGACCATGACCGTGGGGTGCGGAGGTGTCCCTTTTTTTGGGGGGTGCCGCGGTTTGGGGTTGATGCTGTTTTGATTATGTTTCGGTGCCCACAGCCCTCCCAAGGGATGAAACAAGGTGTGGGATGGTTGTGTAGGTGGTGGGGGAGCAGGAAAAGGGAGGCGAAGCAGGGAAGGGTATGTGGGTGTACAGTAATTGAGAGAATTGACCTCATGCATGGCTTTTGCGAGATGGTTGCAGCGCTGGCATGCTGGTGTCTAAAGGCATCTTGCACAGCAAGCAGCACTGTTGCGGTCACTGCACAGGCCTGGTTGTGGGGCGGTTTTGTCCCCGGGGGGGGGGGGGGGGGGCGTTGCGGCCTTGTTGCCACAGTGTTGTTGGGGGTGCTGTTGCGGTTGCACATGGGGGTGGTAGCTGATAACAAGGGTGGTGGTAGGTGGTGGTGGTCTTGATGGACGACCAAGACAGGGGGGGGGGGGACTGGGGTGGTGGTGTAGGGTTGGTGGCCAAACACAAGTTGTTGGCAACAAGAGAGGCAGGGAAGGCGAAGGTATGTTGGTGTACAGTTCATTGAGCAATCGACCTTGTGCATGGCTTTGGCTAGATGGTTGCAGTGCTGATGGTGCAGCAACCTTTCGGGTTTGTGACAGCCACCAGCCCTGTTGCTGTTTGCCAAGGCCATAGCTAAAGGGCCAAGAGATGGTTGCGGTGCTGCTGTTGCTGTTGCTCCCATTGTGCCCAAGGGGGGTGGATAGGTTGCAAACGGGGATGGCTGGAAGGGGGGAAGGGGAAAGCAATGTGTTGTTCTAAGGCCATGCCAGGGGGGGCTGGAGATGTTGTTGCGGGGGTCACTGATGTTGCCTAACATGACCGCGGGGGGGGGGGGGGGGGGGGGGGGGGGGGGGCAAGAAAAGGAGGGGGCCGACTCCAAACTGGATTCATCTACAGGTGGCATCAGACCAGATGCTTGGCTTTGATGGCGGCTGCACTGCTGGATGTGTAAGGGACTTGAAGCCCCTGGCAGCCACCAGCACTGTTGCTGTCTTTGTCAAGGCCTTGGTCATGTGGCTTGAAGCTGCTGCTGCTGCAGGTGCTGTGGTGTGCTGTTGCGTCTCGGTCTGATGGCATTTTTTTCTTCTGCTTTACTGCTTGGGGAATGTGGCGAGAAGGAAGGAGGGGGGAGGGTAGAAATTGGGAGAGGGCTTTTGTGATAAGGGTGCCAGTTGCTACATGCGCCATTCCAGATAATGAAAGGCTTTGGTTGGATGGTGGCGCGCTGGATTGTTCAAAGGTGCTGCACGCTTGAGATTCCAGGGCTGTTGCTGTCGTTGGCCAAGGTAGTAGTCATGGGGTTAGGGCTGCTGCTGCTTTTGTCAGCGTCGAAGTGCCAAGGGGGCGGGGGACAAGGGTAAGCACAGTCAGGGGCTCTTCTCCTGACTGTTGCGGTGGGTGTTCTGCAATGGGCCATCAAATACGCCACTTCACCCCATGCTTGGCTTTGGCAATATGGTTGCAGCGTTGTAGGTGTGGGATTGTTTGTGCTCAACAGTCTGACACCCACCAGCGCTGGTGCTGTCGTTGCAAAGGCAGTAGTCATGGAGTTGGAGCTGTTGCTCGTCGTCACCGTCGCTGTGACGGGGGGGGGGGGGGGGGGGGCAAGGGGATTTATAAAGGGGAGGAAGGGGAGATGGAACTGCCGCTGCATATGCTGCCACTGTGCTGTCATTCCCTCATTACTGGATACTTTCACCACATAGTGGTACTCTCCAGACCTGGTAAACTGCCGAAGCGAAGCTTGGTAAACCTGCGCGTGAAGTATAAACCACCGAAACCCCTTCACCACTGCGAGCCACTACAAGGGTGGGCAGACATCACAGCATGGCCAGTGTTTTTGCCAGCATTTATCAGTGGGGAGGGGGAGGGGGGGGGGGGTGTTCTGCAATGGACTTTCAGTTGCGCCTTTTCACCTCATGCATGGCTTTGGCAAGATGGTTGCAGCGCTGGTACTCCTCAAAGCTTCTGAACGCTTGAGACATGCACCAGCGCTATTGCTGTCGTTGCCAAGGCAGTAGTCATGGGGTTGGAGCTGCTGCTGGTTGTTGCCATTGCGCCGCGCAAGGCAAGGCCTTGGCAAGGCGTGGTGGTGGTCAGGAATGGCCGCAATAAGGGTGCCATCCCAAAAGAGCTTGAAGCCTGTCCATGGTCTTGATCCATCATGGATCATGGCATGCCCGGGACCCCCACCCCTCCCACGGTGGTGGTTTTCCTCCATCCCCCCCCCCCCTGTTCAAGTCATCCTTGTCCCCTCCCCCCATGCCCTTCTGCGTGCCCCCTGTCAAATAGTGAGTTGCCCTTCACCCATGATTCAAAATCCCTCTCCTTTTTGCTCACCCCCCCCCTTGCTGCCCTGTGCCCCCCCTCGTCACCCCTTCCTCCAATCGTCTCCTCAGGTAATCAACGCCACCCTTGATGAGTTGATTGCTAAGTGCAAGCAGCTGGTTGACGAGGAGGACCAGGAGTTCACCCTCCCTCCTCTCTCCCAACCGCACTTAAATTCCCTGTCTGCCTCAGAGTTTTGATGCCATGACCCAACATCAGTCACCACCACCTGTCTCTCACTGTTTTGCCTCCCCCCTCCATACTTTCTTGCCCCCCCCCCCCCGCCTGCTCTTATATTCTCCAGGTGATCAACGCCACTCTTGATGAGTTGATTGCCAAGTGCAAGCAGCTGGTGATGAGGAGGACGAGGAGTTACGCAGGAGTTTATCCCCCCCCCCCCTTCTCCCCACCCCCACTAAACTTGCCCGTTTGCCCCAAAATTGACTGGTCACGACCCTGGGTGTGACATTGGTCACAACCTCTTGTCAATCGTGTCTCTCACGCGTCTGCCCCCTCTCCCCCCTCCCTCACCCTTTATCTGAATGTAAAATCCTTCAGGTGATCAACGCCACCCTTGCTGAGTTGATTGCCAAGTGCAAGCAGCTGGTTGATGAGGAGGACCAGGAGTTCACAGAGTTCACCCCTTGCCCAAATTCAAGTCCGCCGTCTGCCCAAAAAGTTTGATGCCATGACTCAACATAAATCACCACTCTTTTTGAGTGTGTCTCTCACGCTATGCCCCCTTCCCCCCTTTCTTATACAACTTAGGTGATCAACGCCACGCTTGACGAGTTGATTGCCAAGTGCAAGCAGCTGGTTGACGAGGAGGACCAGGAGTTCACAGAGGAGTTCCTCAGCGAGCAGGACCCAGCATACTGCACTTCCTCATAGCTTCAGGTGGGTCACTCAATCACAGGGGTGAGGGTGGGGGGGGAGGGGGGGGGAGGGGGAGTATGTAGGTGGAGGAGGGAAGTTCCTCAGCGAGCAGGACCCCAGCATACTGCACTTCCTCATAGCTTCAGGTGGGTCATCAATCACAGGGGTGAGGGTGGGGGGAGGGGGGGGGGGGAGGGGGAGTATGTAGGTGGAGGAGGGAAGTTCCTCAGCGAGCAGGACCCAGCATACTGCACTTCCTCATAGCTTCAGGTGGGTCACTCAATCACAGGGGTGAGGGTGGGGGGAGGGGGGGGGAGGGGGAGTATGTAGGTGGAGGAGGGAAGTTCCTCGCGAGCAGGACCCAGCATACTGCACTTCCTCATAGCTTCAGGTGGGTGGGTGGTGATGGTGGGTGGGGGGGGGAGGGGGGGGAGGAGAGTTCGTTTGCGAGCAGGACCCAAGCATACTGCACTTCCTCATAGCATCAGGTGGGTACCTGCGCCTTGGGCTGGTTAATCAGTGATCTAGGTTGTTGTCAGCTTGATGCCCCCCCCCCTCCCGGTGTTTGTGTGAGGTAACAACATCAACAGCCAGCAGTTTTGTGACAAATGCAGTGAAACACTGAAGCCCCCACCCTTCTCACTTGCTCTCCCCCCTGTATGGTTGTGCTGTAGCCTCCAACAGGTGGCGAGATCAACAGCAAGCAGCTGCGTGACGACTGGACAGTGAAACACTGAAGCCTCCCTCCCTCTCCCTGCTTGCCCCCCCCCCCCTGTGTGGTGGTGTTGCCTCCAACAGGTGATGAGATCAACAGCAAGCAGTTGCGTGACGACGAAGAAACAACTTATGTTTGTCATTGACACCCCCTTGTCTCCCCCACCCCCCCCCCCCCCCCCCCCCCCCGCTGGCCACCTGTTGCCTTCAACAGGTGATGAGATCAACAGCAAGCAGCTGCGTGACGACCTCATGACCATGCTCATCGCAGGACATGAGACAACAGCAGCAGGTGAGACATGATAACCTTGTGTATAAAAGCACAAATGCCCAATAATACAACAAAGGCTTTCGTTTGGGGGCACCAGGGTGTTAAAATCAAGCTGCAAGGTCAAACACATGCCATGTTACCCATCATCAGCAAAGGCTTCCACCGACGGCAGGCAAGTCAGGCAGCGTCAAAAATAGGTGAGGTGCATGCTTTATGAAGTGACTAACTGGGGCTTTTTACTGCTGCTGCTGTTGCTGCTGCTGCTGCTGCTGCTGCTGCTGCTGCTGCTGCTGCTGCTGCTGCTGCTGCTGCTGCTGTTGTGTTGCAGTGCTGACGTGGACGCTGTACCTGCTGTCGCAGCACCCAGAGGTCATGCAGCGCATACAGGCAGAGGTAAGGGTTGATGAAGGCGCCAAACTTTGAACACTAATTTGAAACACTGTTTTCCGCTTTGCGATCTCAGTATAACGAGAGTTTAACGGGAAGAACCTACATCGGCGTATCATGTTGCAGCCCGACGGAGCACCTTCCACTACACCAGCGGGATTTCGAATACTGACACATAAGCCGTCGTATACTTGATGCGCGCTTTTCCCCGTTGCTGCCGTGTGCAGGTTGATGGCGGTGTGTGGTGACGACAGGCCCAACATCGAGCAGCTGCGTGCCCTCAAGTTCACGACGCGCGTGGTCAACGAGTCGATGCGGCTCTACCCGCAGCCACCAGTGCTGATTCGCAGGTTCGATTGTTCTTGCTCGTTGAATTGTTGACAAGCTCTTTCAAACCCTGCTTCCAAACCCACCGGCAACACAATGTGAGCAGTAGGGCATGCCCATTGTGCTGAGCAGATTATCGATCATCGACGCAAACAGTTTGTGACATTCACCAAATCATGACTGTAGTCATCGTAGAGACCTTGTTTGAGCGGTCCTTGCCATGACTACAGTCATGATTTGGTGAATGTCACAATCTGTTCGCGTCGATGTGTTTGGACTCGTCGCCCTGCCACGCATCGATTCTTCCGCTCGGGCTCCACAAAGTATGCCGCTGCTGCTGCTGCTGCTGCTGCTGCTGCTGCTGCTGCAGGGCTCTTGAGGAGGACCAGTTTGACGAGTACAGCATCCCAGCAGGAACTGACATCTTCATCAGCGTCTGGAACCTGCACAGAAGGTGAGCACCCGAGTGGGGGGGGGGGGGGGGGCAGGACTGAGGTGGGAGGGGGGGGGCTACACAGAGGTGGGCACCCGAATGTTTTCTGGGGGGGGGGTGAGATACTGGCTTGCAACTTTCCCATTCTCAGCATGCAGCTTGGCATCTGACCAACGTAATAGCATCCCAGCAGGAACTGACATCTTCATCAGCGTGTGGAACCTGCACAGAAGGTGTGTGTGTGTGGGGGGGGGGGGGGGGGCAGACCCCCTGGGTTTGGTACTGGGTTGCAACCATACTGTCTCTCAGCATTCAGCTTGGCGGTGGATCATTAGGGCCCGGTGCAGTAGTGCTCATCTTCATCAGCGTGTGGAATCTGCACAGAAGGTGGGGGGTGTGTTGGGAGGGGGGGGGGGCAACCGAGGAGGAGGGGGGGGGGGCTGGGTTTGAGGCTGGCTTGCAACCTTTCCGTCTCTCAGCACTCAGCTTGGCACCTGAAAAAGAAACATGCGGGAATGACAGCACAGAGGCAGCATGATGCAGCAGCAATTCCACCCCCCCCCTCAAAAACAGCCATCATTGCGGATCACCATTGCCATGTGCGGTATTGCTCAAGCAGGGGTGTTACCGTGTTGTCACACACTTCCATAGTTCCCTGACACTATCATTTGTTTGTGCTGCCCGTCCGCCTCCTCCTCTTGTGCAGCCCCCAGCTGTGGTCTGAGCCCACACATTCACAGCGTTGTCGTGCACCATAGGCCTTGACTCACTACTCATGTTCGCACTGTTTGCAATGCCTTGTGTCTCGCTCCTCCTGTGCAGCCCCCAGCTGTGGTCTGAGCCCAACACATTCAACCCAGACCGCTTCCAGTGGACGCACCAGTGCCTAACGAGGTGAGCAGACCTGAAGTGTTCAGTCTAGTGTACTGCTGCAGTGTAATGTAACAGTTACAGCAACATGACATCACAGTACGTCGACAGTACAATACGGCGCAGCTACAGCTGCTGGTTGATGCGCATCAAACACATGCAGCAGCGCCAACACTGTGCTGCTTGGAAGTAGGCCATAGTGGTCAATGAATGGTGTGCAGTGGCAATTGTTCGCCAGTCAAACATGTCTAGCCTAAAGGGTGACCACGGTTCCGCTGAGCATCCCGCTCTGCTGCTGCTGCTGCCGCGATCCACTGCCCGTACTGCTGCTGCTGCTGCTGCTGCTGCTGCTGTGCTGCTGCTGCTGCTGCTGCTGCTGTGCTGCTGCTGCTGCTGCTGTTCCTACTGCAGATCACTGAGAACTTCGCGTACCTTCCGTTTGGTGGTGGTCGCCGCAAGTGCATTGGGGACCAGTTTGCGCTGTTTGAGACGTTGGTGGCTCTGGCCATGTTCCTGCGGCGGTACGACTTTGAGATGGCACCAGGCAAACCTGAGGTCGGCATGACAACAGGTGGGGTGGTGTTACGGGGGGGGGGGGGGGTATAGCAGTCAAGAGGGGGGATCCAGGGGGACAGTCAATGTAGGTGTGTGGCTTTTTTTGTGTGTGTTTCAGCACTGAAGTTCAGTGACATGGGGTGGGGTGGGGGGGGGGGGCGTTGGTGGCCGTGGCCATGTTCCTGGGGCGATATGACTTTGAGATGGCACCAGGAAAGCCTGAGGTCGGCATGACAACAGGTGGGTGGGGGGTGGGTGGATGTATGTGTGTGGGGGGGGGGGGACTCTCATGTAAGCCCACATTACCCTGGGGTGGACGGTCATGGTGCAATACGTCTTTTGAGCTTCTGTGTGGGCGGGTCTTTGATTTTTCCCTATAAAAATTGAGACGTTGGTGGCCTGGCTATGGTTCCTGCGGCGATATTACTTTGAGATGGCACCAGGAAAGCCTGAGGTCGCATGACGACAGGTGAGGGAGCCAAGCAAGTGAGAGCGGCATACAGGAAAGAGCCTGTGTGTATGTGTGTGTGTGTGTGTGTGTTAGCACAGGGATTACTCGAGTAGCTAGCATACTATGAACATGCAAGTCGCATGCAAGCAGCCTATCAGGCATGTCAATATAGTCCGACTAGGACAGCAAAACGGGGAGTGCATCGACGGCAGGTGGAGCAAGTGGCCACTGCTTGTCCATGGACAGCGTTGCCCTGCATGAAAATTGCTGGCATAAGAAAGCGTTCACCTGGTAGAGGCAGTGTGTGTGTGGGGGGGGGGGGGGGTGAGTGGCTGTGCAAGCGAGTCAGTGCTGGAGGGGAAGGGGCTCTGGCCCAGAGCATGGCATGCTGTTGCGGCACTTTGCACAATCGTCCTGAACGCTGTGGGCTGTTTGAAACCAGGAAGGGGATTTGTCACATATGGAGGTGCAACCTGAGGCTCAGGCCGAAATGTGAGAACACCGGATGGCATTATGGCTGTGAAAGTATACACACAGCACCCATGTAGGGGGCGCTAGGGACAGTTGTGAGTATTACTGTGATCAATGACAAAGGTTGTGTGGGTGCCTTGCTGATGTCTGTACAGTCCTGGTAAGGTCTGCTCAAGCCTGTGTCCTTACACACCCACCTGCTGATTACCCAAATCTGTTTCCTGGATTTTGAGTAACCAGCAGGCGTGTGTGTTAGGGCATGGGCTTGTCAGGGCCTTAGCAACACTGACCAGACCTCAGAATAAGTCCACAAGTTGTCAGGCAGCCGAGTTTGGCTAGATAGGAGTTGGCTGAGTTTGGCTTGATATTCAACCTGCAGCGGCATCCAGTGTTGATACCTAGGGGCACGGGTGTGCAATGTAAGAGTAGCTTGTGGGTGGGGTTGCATAGATGTGATCTTCAAGAGTGAATACACAACCTGCGACGAGCCCATTCTCATCTTTTGAGCTATTTATTGTTTGTTCAGTATGATGTGTGAACCGTCACGATGTGTTGTACCTTTGCTTGCAGGTGCCACCATCCACACCGTTGCAGGTCTGTGGATGAACGTCAAGGAACGCAACGCACCAGCAGCAGCACCACACACCCCACAGCAGCAGCAGCAGCAGCAGCAGCAGGACACAGCCTAGGGTCTGGCCAGCAGAGTGAAAGCCCCCAGCAGGTGCCAGTGGGTGCAGCAGCATTCGACAGCAGCAGCAGCAGCAGCAGCAGCGGTGGGGCTGCTGGGGGAAGTGTCCCTTCAGTGGTGCGCTGACTGCGCTGTCTGGGAACGGCACAGCAGCAGCAGCAGCAGCAGCTGGGCCGCGGCGCCTGCAGTGTAGACAGCAGCAGCAGCAGCAGCAGCAGCCAGCAGCAGTAGGGATGGCTTGCCTGCTGTGTATCAGGATCACTGCAGTGGGGCTGTCTTCTGTGGACCACATGTGGTGCATGTATTAGGAGTGGGTTAGGGCCTGGATTGGCGCCCTTGATATCTTGGGGGTTTTGCTGTCCTCTTGAGCTGCGTGGCTTAGCAGGATGGCGCATTGGCTCCAGAGGCTTGCATATTGACAGCGTTGACAGCGGGTGCATGCCGCCGGCCCTCAGCCAGTCTGTGCTGATCAGCTGTATCCTTGCAGCAGTTCACTTGCAGCAGCACCAGCGGCAGCGGCGGCAGCAGCGGGAGGATTACTGCGTGCACAAGGCCAAGGGAAAACCCGAGTGACCTATGTGCAGGCTGGTGCCACAAATGCCTAGCAGTATACTTGCAGCAGGCGTGTACTTGCAGTAGCAGCGGGTACAGCGGTTGTGTTGGTACCTGCAGCAGTATACTTGCAGCAGCAGGAGCAGCGGATATATTTTAGTGTGCTGGCTATTAGGAACCGGACCTTGCTTCGGCATTCGAAGCAAGCTTGCAGGGGGGGATTGCTGCAGAATGCTGCCGGCATTCATGCACAAGTACAACCGACATTGCAGCATGCAGGGTTTCAACATATAGAACTGGCAGTTAGCAGCCCCCTGGCGGCATGATGCAGCAGCAGCAGCACCAAGCATACAGCAACCACTGTTGTTGTGACAGCTGGGAGTTGTGGTGGCCATAGCTTAGAGCTTCCACCTCACATTCAGCCCACAGCAGCACTGTTGTTGCGGGTGGATGTTGTACGAGGTCGGCAGGCACTGTCAGCTTGGTGGGATTACTTGCCTGCTGCCAGTGTTTCACCACCTGCTTGTGTTGATCACAGGCACTGGTAGCAGGTGACTGTGGTTGCAGGGGGATGGGAAGATGTCAGGGTTGCTGGGTTTTATTGGCACCAGCACACGCAGGTTCCTGTTTTGGGGTATGAAGAGTCTTCAAGCTGGGCTAGGGCTGGCAAGGAGTGGGTGGAAGAATATGTGCATGGGTCAGCCTGTGCTGATGTGTGCTGGGGTGGGTCCTCTTGTCCTGCAAGCTGCATGGTGGCATCATGATAGGCCGTGCTGGCTAGCATGTGTGGGGTGTGCTGGGGCGCCAGGACTGCATGCAGGCCGCCTCCTTTGCCCTGTTTTGGGGTGCTGGAGTGCTTGCAGGCACGATTGCTCTTGCCCTGCGAGCTGCAGCTGCATGCTGGCATGCATGCGGTGTGGGGCTGCAGGAGGGCTGCAGCAGCCGCGTGCAGGCTTATATGTGCTGGGATGTATGCTGGCTAGGGGTGTGCTGGGGTGCAGCAGCCGCATGCAGGCTTATATGTGCTGGGATGTATGCTGGCTAGGGGTGTGCTGGGGCTGCAGCAGCCGCATGCAGGCTTATATGTGCTGGGATGCATGCTGGCTAGGGGTGTGCTGGGGCTGCAGGAGTTGCATGCAGGCGCGCCTCCTGCGCCGGTTGTGTGCGCTGGGGCGCATGCGGGTGCGCTTTCTTGGGTGCAGAGGGGTTGCCGGTTGAGGGTGGCTGCCTGCCACACAACAGTTGTGTGGGCTGGGGTTGTGGCAACCCTCGTGAGGGGGGGGCAAGGGGTGTTGGGGCGCATGGCATACAGGCGGTAGGCTTGCGGTGTGTCGGGCGGTTAAGATTGTGTGTGTAGTGGTGGGCACGGGCACCAGCGCTGCAGTCACTGTGAGGGGATGCTGTCAGGTGCTCAGTGTCGCAGGTGCCCCGGTCTGCGCGGCAATTGCTGCTGTGGGCCTTGGGGGTGTCCTAAGTGCGCTCTTGATGGGCTGCGACCCAAACGGGCAAGCAGCATGGTGTGTCTGTGCGTGTGACGGTGCCTGCCGGCTGCCTTGTGTGATCCACTGCGGGCCTACTTGTTGAATTTCACGATTGAAATCGCAGTAGATGCACAGCCAAGCTGAGCCAATTGTTGCTAGGCAGCAGCACCAGCTCGAGAACAGGCTGCTGCACATCCTGCCACCAATAAGCTGTTGAGCAGCCCCGTGCTTGTGTTGCTGTTTGCTTTCTCTCTTCTCTTTGGCTGAACAGACATTTAGCAGCTGGCATCGGTTTATATATTGGGATGCGTCTGGCAGTGTAAGTTGAGATTCGCGTCATGGATTAAAACCAGTCTGCCAGGCTGTCGGGGTCCAAGCTTGGTCAAACTCCATCTGTTAGTGTGGTTAGGGTGATGTCAGCTCCTTCCCATTCCCATAAGCGGTATGCAAGACGAACTCACAAACTTCACCGTCAGGCAAGAGGAATAGGCGAGCTGAAGTGGTCGTGCCACGCATCTTTACCTGTGTGCGCCCAGCTGTGCTCCGTCTGTGCGTCGACTCACATACACCCTCGCTATCATCAAACGAATGTTATACATAGCTTCACCATGGGACACCACGCACTGTCTGATGTTCGGTTGGCAGCCCTTGCGTGGGGCAGCGATCTGACAGATCCAACTCACAGGTTAGTAGGTTGGCTTCCTTGCTTGCTTGCCTCCCAGCCCCACAACATTGTACCTCAATTGTTTCAATCAATCCGTTACAGGCTTGTTGGCCAGGCAGGGTGGCTGTAGCAGCAGTGGCTGCAGTCCAAGGTATCCACTGCCACAACCCCACTGCTGTCTGTTTTGGTCTCTGACCTGCCTACAGGAGCACTGTGCCTTTTTGCCGCAAAGGCAGCCTCTTCGATTAACTCCCCAGCCATCACCTGGGGGATCATGCTGCCCTTTGCTGTTTTGGACGATGACAGCACAAAGCAGCAGATGCAGGCAGCAGCAGGAAAGGAGACGACATCATCACGGAACATGTCTGGAGAGTTCACAGACGCTTATTCGACGAAAGCTCATCCTCCCTATTCACAAGGCACTGGCACAAGACCCTGTCGGATTCGGTAAGTCTTTTTCTGTCAACAGGCAGGTCTGCAGTGGGCAGCAGGGGGCCCCTTGTCGGAAAACGAGCTAGTTTCATGGCAGCAGCAGTTTGGGCAACTGCTGATCTCGGTAACATCAAGCCCCAAAAGCAGCAACATACTTGCAGCATCTTGCAGCATCGGTATGGTGTGAAAATGCCTGTCATGGGAAGGCGATGCAAATGTTGCCCTGTGCACACTGACCGCCTGCATTGATAGTCCATAGACCCAAGGCCATGTGACAATCGGCCGCGTCCTGAGTATCACAGCAAAACTGCGTTGATGTCTGAGTGTCGGTTTTCAAATGGCAGCTGTGTGGCACGTGACGGCGGCAGACTGACAGATGGTCGAATGCAAGCCGATTTTCAAAAGTCACACAACCATGGGGCGTCAGGGTTGAACTGTTTTCGACATGGTCTGCGTCTGCATTGCCATACTGGCGGTACGAGTGGTTGGTTTGGTCTTTCTTGACACGCATGTCTGCACTGCGTAGCGCAAAGGAATTCCTACCAAGACAGCATAGCATGCATGCTGCGATGACCGCTGTGCCGCATTATTACGGTTATAGTTGGAACCCCTTGGCATCAGCAGTGCACACAAACAGCATCAACAAGCCGTGCATACCCCCCCCCCCCCCCGCGCGCGCGCGCGCGCGCGTGTAGCCGAATGCCTCTTTTCTTTAGGTCGCTCAGTGGTGGTGATGGCAACACTGCTGGCTGCTGAACCTTTGTCATCTGCTGTGCCCAACGGCTCAGCAGGCAACAAAGGGGCACATAGCCAGCAGTAAACCATACACATCCCTGTCTTTTTTGGTCACGCTACCTGCTTGCAGGCACACCTTTGTTGATGGCTGTGCTGGGCTTATATAGCGCAACAGGCAGCACAGGGGCGTGCTGCCAGCAGTACTCCCGTAATGCTTAACTGCAGGCCGGAGCCTCCACTTTTTGCTCATTCCAGTGCAAGTATGGATGAAGCCCCCCACCCCCACCCCCACCCCCACCCCCACCCCACACCCCACCCCCACCCCCACCCCCACCCCCACCCCACCCCCACCCCCCCCCCACCCCCACCCCACCCCCCCCCACCCCACCCCCACCCCCACCCCCACCCCCACATGACAGCGGCTGTGTTTGCTAGGGTTTTCCTGATATTTCCCTCGATCTTCATCTTGCTGATCCTTGGATCTCCCTTTCAAGCCAGCAGAATGCCCCCCCCCCCCCCCCCACAAGCTCGCCAGCCTCGGAGGGACACCCCCCCCCCCCCGGGAGCCCGCCAGCCCCGGAGGGACGCCCCCCCCCCCCCCCCCGGCCCCCACGGGCCCCTGCTGTGTTGACCGGTGCACTGCTGGCTGCTGCATCAAGATCGCTTGCTGCTCTGTGAAGGAGCATGCCAATGTTCAGTACAGCAGGCATTTAAGTGGCAGGTGTAGCATCCACCCAACCTGGCAAGCCTTGACCTGACAATTATTTGACTTCAGCACCCCACCTTCGCCTGAACAACTTCACCTCCGCCCCCGTGCGTCCGTCCCCTCGGGTCACACAAGTCTGGTGCCTTCAACGGGGCAGCAAGCTGCCTCCTGAGTATGATCGCCTGCTGAGCTGAGCTGGACTGACTGTCTCTGGGGGCCACCGAGTGGCTGACCCTGAGACACAGTCCCTCTGCCCAGCAGGCATTCAAGGTACACAGGGCAGCAGCACCCCCCCCCCCCTTCTCACAAAACACACACTGCGGGTGGCACTGGGGGTGGCACCCCCGGCCCACTTGAAAGGGACCCCCAGGGCCCATTTCGGAGCCCTTTTTTGCAGCCCTTGCTGGATCGGTTGGCACACTGTTGGCAGCTGCCTCCCGGTCACCTGCTGAAGTAGGGATGGCTGTCCATCCTTCACTCCAGCAGGCAGTCATGTGGCACAGCCATCAGCATCTCCACCAATCAAACACGGGACGGATTCAAGCATCACACCTTCCTCTCACCCCCCCCCCCCGCCCCAGCCTCAACTTAGGTTTCATTTAGGTTTGAGTTGGCACACTGATGGCATTTCCCTCCTGAATGTCCGTTGAGATGCTTGCCAGGCTGGCTATCCCCCCAGATTGTACTTCAGCAGGCAGTCAGTTGGCAAACACCAGCAGCGTCTCCGAGACGCTGCTGGTGTTTGCCAACTGATGGTGTTGGATGAGTGTCTCATCCAACAAGGGGCTAGTCCTAGCACCAAACCTTCCCATCAATCCCCCCCCCCCCCACGCACACACTCCCCTTGGGCCTTGCCAGAGTCTGTTTTGGCACACAGCTGGAAAGCGCTGCCTCCTGGGCGATCGCCTGCTGAAATGGACATGCTGCTCTCGTCACGGTCAGCGTCACATTCAGCAGACAGTCAATTAGCACATGGCAGCAATAGGCCAGCACGACCAGCATGCCCCGGCAGGACCTGACAAGTCCACATCTTTTGACCCTTTGTATCCCACCCCAGCCACCTTCACAGCACACAGACACACACTGTGTGACACTGTGACACACACGAGCCCTTTAGACCTCACCAGCATGTTGGTCAAACCACTGCGGACATTGATGCCTGACTTCTTGTTGACATTGGTCGCCCGTGTTCACGGTTAGCCTTCAGTTCAACGGTAGCAGCCAGGTTTCGGTAGACAGCAGTGTCTCGTAAAACATGCAAAGAGAACCAAAGCGGCTGCCCCCCTTCCCCAACCCACCCGGAAAGATGGCGCCTTGTTCAGCACACAATCACAGATGTGCAATGCTTGCACATCATGATGGCGGCCAGCAGCAGGCCCCTCAATATTCACCGTAGATCTGACGCAAGCACCGCTTCTTTCCCCCAAAACCGCACCCCAACCACCTTCCAACCCACACACCCTGTGGCTCACTAGCGTGTTTGTCAGCACACTGCTGGCGCTGCGTTGTGACAGCATCTTGGACTTGGTAGACGTGTACACAGTCAGCCTTCAGTTCAGCATGGCTTTCAGAACGCATCTGATCAGCAGTGTTGCTCAAAACACGCCAGGAGAACACTGCATTGCGAACCCCCCCCCCCCCCCCTGTGTGTCTGCCTAGCTTGTCAGTTGCCACCCACTGCTGGCTGATGCCTCCTAACGGCCTGCTGAGATCATGTCTTTGTCGCCGGAGCAATGAAATATATGGCATCAGAAGCTAGCAGCACCAACTATTTTTCAATGGAAACAATCCCCCCCCCCCCACCACCCACTTTCCCCATGACGCCCTCCCTTTGTATTTGGTCTCGCTGGCGTCTTGGCTTGAACAGACTGCTAGCAGCTGCCACCTGATTGCGTGCTGGTTCATCTGCTGTACAGAAAGGCCAGCAGTAAGTGTACAGAAAGTAAGTGTACAAAAAGTAAGTGTACAGAAAGGCCAGCAGTAAATCACCGATGCTGTACAGAAAGGCCAGCACTTACTGCTGGCCTTTCTGTACAGCATCGGTGATTTAGCGGGCAATGAAAGCAGCAGAAGCCAGCAGCATGCCCCCCCCCCCCCCACACACACACACACACGCGCGCGCACATACACAGAGAAGATACTCACTCAGTTTGTAGGGGGAACATGAGATGTTTGCATTTGACATTTGACGTTGGACACATTTGCCGCCCACCCATGCCTCGCCAAGGGCCAGTCTCATACCCTCTCCGAGGAAGGAGTCCTTCCTGCCCCCCAACCCACCCCATCCAACCCGCTTCCCCATATTCGTTCTTTTGCATGCTCTGTGTCACGCATTGGGCTCTATTACTTGATTGGGTAATGTACTGCCCCCCCTCCCTCTTTCCCTTGTTGGACAAGGGAGGCTCCTCTACCCTTTGGCGCTCTGTTGTGAGGGCACTGCTGTGAGGGCAACATTGCTGGCATGTGACCCCGGTGGACAGCAGTGAGTGCTGCTGCATCCACTGCCATCCCCCCCTCCTCTCGGCTGCGCTAGCCTGTGATCGCCCCTGTGCATCGAGGGGAATGCTACCAACATTTGCTCCTGCCTGAAAGAACACACACACAGTCATGTGGAGCATCAGGATTGCTGTGTATTGTTGTGTGTGGCATGGGGGGGGGGGGGGGGGGGGCGTACAACAGGTTGGTTTCGGTCTTTGAGGACGCTCAACACCAGGGGTCCACTCTCAGCTCTGCACTGTGATGCAGTACTGGTCTGGACCCCACTTGGCATATGCATTGCGGAGTCCGAACACACCAGGGCCAGCAAAGGAGCCAGCAGTACTTCCAGACTCTGGGCTTCAGCTTTTGTGAAGCCGTCACGCTAGTACTGGGGTACAACTGGCCGATGCATTGATAACAGGCATGACATCCCCCCCCCCCCCCCCACCACCACCACCACCACGGGGGCCCCCCATCTCCCTTCCCCGCCCCCTATCCCCCCTGACTTTCAAAGTCGGCTAGCCATCCCAGCCCCTTCGACCCCTCTTTCCTCCTGCTCAATGCTGTGATGCTACTGCTGCAGTTGCACCCACCGCTTTGTTGTCTGGGGCGTAATCATTTGACGCAGCACACAACACAGGGTCGTGCAACCAGCAGCACTCACATCATCATGCATTAGGGCAGCCGGGCAAGCCGGGGCCATTTGTGTTCTCACCTCATCGTCACTATGGATGACACTCCTATGGTGTCTTGACAACCCCCCCCCCCCCACACACACACACACACGCACCCTGTGGCCCCTCTAGCAATATCGATTTCGTCCATGACAGTCGTCGGTCCTGGTCACCAATGTCTACCCTCCCCGCCCTTTGGAAGCCCCTATTGACTGTCGAGGACGCAACACCCCTAACCAGGTGAACACGTTCCTTGTTATCTCGCATTAACACACTTTTTCCTGCAGGTTGATGATGTCTAGCGTCTCCACCTGCCACCGACGCACTGCTCGGTACTGAGTGATTACGTCACTGTTGCTTGCCTATCTAGTAGGACAGCCTTAGTGAGCTTGCATCATGCAACGGTATCCAAGTACTCCCTCTGTCGACACACACCGCACACCTCCTGCGCCTCACCCTTTTCCACCCCCCCCCCCGTCCTCATCACTGGCCATGGCCCCTTTTGCTCCAACGGCATTGTTACGACAGAAGGGGGGGGGTGTTCAACAGCGGCTAGGGTCTGCCTGTTATCTCCTCAACCTTCCATCTGCCATTTTGTTCAGCCAACTACGCTCCCCCTGCTTTGGCTCCCTCCCTAGGGTTTTGAGTTGGGTCACTGCTGGCAGCTGCATCTCACCCCGCCAACCAACTTATACGCCCCTATCCCTCCCGTTCACTCTTGCAGCATTGTCGGCGTGCTCTGTTTGCTGAGGGTTGCCTGATACCTCCTTCACCTTCCAGCCTCCTTTCAGCCAACCACACTTTCCTTGCACCCCCCCCCTCTGCCGCAGAGGCGGCCTTGGGTCACCCCTCCCCCCCCTCCCTCAAGGTTTGAGCCTTAAGGGTTTGAGTTGGGTGGCTGCTGGCAGCTGCATCCTGCTCGCCCGCTGTACTTGGCTCCACGAGGGAACGATGTGCACCCAGTACAGCAGGCGAGACAGCAGCAGAGGCCAACAGCGTCCCTTTCAGCCCATCAGGGGTCTGCCAGACCAAGAGTGATGCACCACCAACTCCTTCCTGCCCGCTCCCCTCTCACGCCCACGTGGTGTCTTTTCACCCCCCCCCCCCTGGTTCTATTGGTCCCCCCAAGGTCTGAATGGCTCACTGCTGGCAGCTGTCTCCCTGCTCGCCCGTTGTATTCCACGTAGATCTTGGCAGGATTGCCGTCAAGAACAGCAGGCGGGACAGGAGCAGAGGCTGACAGTGTTCCATTTCAGCCAATCCAGGTCATCATGACCTGACCTGCATTGAATGCACCAACAACCCCTTCCTATCCCCGCCATCCCGTGGCTCACTGCTGGCAGCTGCCTCCCTGCTGGCCCACTGTACTCCACGTAGACTTTGAAAGGACCGCCGTCGAGTACAGCAGGCGGGACAGGAGCAAAGGTCGGCAGTCCTCCAGTTCAGTCCATCGAGGGCAATGCATCAACCACCCCTCCCTACCCCCCCCCCCACTGGGGCCCGTGGCTCACTGCTGGCACCTGCCTCCCTGCTCGCCCGCTGTATCTTGGCGTGGCCTGTGAAAAATCGCCGTCGAGTACAGCAGGCGGGGCAGCAGCAGACGCGGACAGTGTCCGTTTCAGCCCATCTAAGGCGTAATGCACCAACCACCCCTCCCTACCCCCCCCCCCTCCCGTGGCTCACTGCCGGCACCTGCCTTCTGCTCGCCCATTGTACTCCAAACAGACTTTGGAAGGATCACCGTCGAGTACAGCAGACGGGGCAGCAGCTGAGACTGACAGTGTCCGCTTCAGCTGTAGGGGGTTGATGCCGGGCCACCCTCCCCTCCCTACCTGCATCCACCCCCATCTCCTTGGGTCTCCCTAGTGTGTTGGTTGGCACACTATGCCGACGGCTGCCTCTCAAAAATTCGCTGCTTGGCATGTAGACCTTAGGTCTCACTAGTGTGTTGGTCGGCACGCTGCTGGCACTCTTCCCTGACTTCTTGTTGAAATTGGTTGTCCGTGTACATGGTCAGCCTTCAGGTCAGCAGGGGTCCGCGAAGACTGCTCAGCAGTGTCGCACAAAACATGCCAAGGGAATCAATGCAGCTTTTGCCCCCGCCCTCCCCTCCCTCACATCCCCCCCCCCCCCTTGTATCTGCCCACCTTGTCAGTTGCCACACCAACGTTTGTTAGAGAAAGCAACACCAAAGATTTGTGACCAGAAGCGGTTAGCCCTGTGACTGCCGGCTGCTGCCTGGCAGTGACTGATGGCCTGCTGAGATCACTGTGTTTGTCTTGGCAGTAATGCAGCAGTAGGAGCCAGCATGATGGGCTCAATCCACAAGGGAACTTGTGCCCAGAGCCCCTGTCAGGCCCGATTCCGGCTGCTGCCCGATTGGCTCTTGGAGTTGTCTGTTAGTGCTGAGAGTAGCTTGAGCAGCAGTGGGTGCGTGTGCCACATGAGAATGGCCAGCTGTCAAGTGGTCAAGTGAGCATGGCAGTTGTGCCATGTGCCTGTTGCATGTTGTACGACACCCCCCCCCCCGGACCCCCACGGACCCTCCCCCCCTCTTATCAGGTCTTGCTAGCTGGCGCGTGATTGCGTGCCGGGTCATTGCTGGACTGAAACGTTCTGGTCCAGGCATGTGTCCATACCCCTCCCCCGTTCCCCCGCGAGGTGCCATTGCTTTGTACACTGCTTCAAGCCTTCACCCCAACCCACCAGGCAATTGAAGCAACTCCCACACCTTCTCACCCATCCCCTTACCTCTCAACTTCACTTTGGGTTTCCTGGTGTGTCGTATGGCACACTGCTGGCAGCTGCCTCTTGATCGCACACTGAACTGGGCGTTATTCCCCTGAAATGACGGCCTTTAACCAACTTCAGCAGGCAATCAACTTGCGCATGCCATCAGCAAGCAATTTGGGCGATTCGGCGCAAGTACGTAATTGCCTCCAACTCCGAGGGTGGGGGGGGGGTGAGATCCCCCCCCCCCACACACACACACAACGTTGTTAACATGAGTGTCCTCACCCCCGCTATTCCCCCCGCCATTCCCAATCAACACCATGTGGATTGGCATGTCACCTTGGGTCTCATTACCGTGTTGGTCGGCAACACTCTTGGCACTGTTTCCTGGCTCCTTGTTGAGATTCGTTGTCCGCGTACACAATCAGCCTTCAGGTCAGCAGGGCTGCAGGAAAGAGTTCTCAGAAGTGTCGCGCAAAACGCGCCATGAGAGAAAAGCAGTGGCCCCTACCCCGCTACCTCGTGTCTGCCAGAGCGTAGCTTGCCAAGATTGGCAGTCGCCAATCACTGCTGGCTGCTGCCCCCTGATGGCCTGCTGACCTCAGTTCCATTGAAAAACGAGATCCAGATGCTTTACTAAGGTTTCACATCCCCCCCCCCCCACCACATACACGCACATGACAGCCACAAACTGGTCTCCGTCGTAGTCCTAAAAATGCTGCATTAATGTTGATTTCAAGTTGATTTCTTCTGGCGTATTTTGAGCGACACTGCTGCAACTGACCCCACAGAGGTGCTGAGCCGAAGGCTGATCATGTGCACGTCAACCAACAGATTCAACAACCAGTGAGGGCAGTGCCAGCAGTGTACCGACCAACTTTCTAGTGTCAGTCTGTGTTGGATCAAGGTGGCTGGGGTGGGGGGTTGGAGGGGGACGAGGGGAAGCTGCATCAGGTCCTGGCGGACTGAGGGGCAGGCTGGTGAATTGAGGCGCCTGATGCTGCCCTGTGCTACTGCCTGCTGAACGAAAGCCTGACCCTGAGACCACCGCCCACCAGTTCAGCAGGCTATCAGGAGGCAGCTCCTGTCAGCAAAGGCTTTAATGCCGCCAACCCCAACACACCCCATGTATTTGCCTACCTTGTCAATTTCTGACTGGGCACTCACTGCTGGCTGATGCTTCCCAATGGGCTGCTGAGATCACTGACTTTCTTTCACACGCATGCAGCTTATTGGGAAGAGCCTCTTCCCACTGTGACACCGGGTGTCACAAGTGGTGTTGAACTCGCCTTTCCCCCCGTTCCCCCCCCCCCCCCCCCCCCCCCCGTCAAGCAATGTGCCCCCACCCCCTCTCGTCCCGCATGTGAAGTGGGCACTGCCACTAGGTGACTGCTGATGTTCCTCTCAACACTGTTGTGTAGTGCAGGGTCACTGCACAGTGTAGGTATGGTGTCAGCAGGGTTCTAGCTGTACCCTACTGTCACCTGGCCCTGGGTGCCTATACCTGCCAGCCTGTGCAGTGCACCTTGATCGGGTGATTGTAGTCAACAACACTGTCTGGTCCACATTCTCGGTTCTGTTTCGTGTTTCGGTTCTGTTGCCATCGTCGAATTTACGTGGCTGCCTTTGTCGCTGTACATCTGTTTGGTCTCTGAGTTCCTTCTAATCGAACACGTGCGTATTATTGGGGGGAACTACGGGTGGTTGTTGTCTTTCTCTTGTTTTGCGTGTGTTACCGCCACAGTTTGCAGCCCTGTCCCTCTGTCCCTGCCTGCGCCCGTTGTGCTGTTGCAGATTGGTGTGTTTGTGTGTGGTCATTTGGCCAGCTGTCTTGTGCAGTTGCCAGTGTGGCTTGGCTGGTGCAGCTTTGAGGTTGGTGTGGTTTCTCTTTTGGTGGGTCTCAGGCTTGTTTGGTTGGGGGGGAAAGGCCTAGGCCTGACACAGCTTGGTGTAGAAATGCATGCAATGCTGTGTCATTCCTAGCAGAGTCGGATCAGCCTGAGCCCCACAGTAAGATTGTGAGGGTGGCAGTGGTTGGAGCAGTTGAAGCAGTTGGAGCAGTTGGAGAAGTCCTGTGGTAGCAGTTGTGGCAGCAAGCCGCGGCAATTGCAGCAGGTGTGTCAGGTTTGAGCCCGCATGTGTGTACAACACACTGTGAAGGGCCAGGTTCAGGTCAATGTGGTGACAGTGTCATGCACTTGGAAAGGATGTGCCGCCCAAAAGTGGTGTGCGTCGTCCAAAACAACTCGGTAACAATCCTCGCGCTACAGTTGGTCATCATGCCAGCAGCGTGCACACACACTTCACAACAGAGGCAGCACAACCCTCCCCCCTCTCTCCATGCAGTGTGGTGAGTGGGCACACCGCTGACATGTCGCCTTTCTCAGTCAGCTGGGCAACATGCCAGCAATGTGCCTAAACCGCACTGCTGAAGCAATGGTACAACACGGTCTGTGATCTTTGTCATCACGCCCCCTCTGGCTGCCACTGGCTCTTCTGCGAGATCCCCCCCCCCTTCTGCACGCAATGTGGTGTGTGGGCACACTGCTGATGTGCAGCTCGGTGTCAGCCAACTGGGCAGCATGCCAACAGTGTGAATTTCCATCACATTGCAGAAGCAGTGGTGCAGTGCGGGTCTGTGGTCTTTGTCTGTCGTACAACATTGACGCCATGACAGATAGGCGGGGGCAGGGGAAGGAGGGAGTTGTAGGCAGGTGGCAGACAGTGAAGAAGGGGGGGGGGGGGTGGGCGGTCGCCGCCACAGTGGATCTTGCAGCACTTACTCACTTCATGCATGGCTTTGGCAGGATTTTTGCAGCGCTGTTGACTGCCACACGCTGAAGCCCGCGGCAGCTACCAGCCCTGCTACTGTTTTGCCATTGCCTTGGTTGTGGGCTGGGTGCTGTTGAGGGGTGAAACAAGGGGGAATCAGAGGCAGGGCAGGCGGTGTGTGTAGACACAGGGAGTGCATCCAGCCAATGCAACCATCCCTTGGCAAGGATGTGACATTCCGAAGTTGGGTATAAGCGCGAGGGGGGGGGGGTGCGGTGTGTGTGTGTGGGGGGGGGTGCGGTGGATACTTGCGGCACTTCATTCCATGCACGGTTTTGGTGAGATTGTTGCAGCGCTGGTAGTCTGGCCTAAGTTTCAGTCAGTGGCAGCTTCCAGCCCTGTTCCTGTTTTACCAAGGCCTGGTCAAGGGGCCGGCTGCCGATGCTAGCAGTTTGCACTGTTCATGCCTTTGTTGTTGGGATCGTTTGGGCAGGCAGGCAGGGCAGAAGGGGGGGGGGGGGGCAGTTGGTGGGGCGGTGGATACTTGCAGCACTTCACTGCATGCACGGCTGAGGCGGAAGAGTTGCAGCGCAGGGAGGTGGTGGGGCGGTGCCCACCACCTCCCCACTATGATACTTGCAGCACTTCAATGCATGCCTAGCTTTGGCAGGTTGGTTGCAGTGTTGGTGGTGACCTCGCAAGTGGAAGCCTGTGGCAGCTACCAGCGCTGTTGCTGTTTTGCCAAGGCCTGGTCATGGGGCCGGCTGCCGATGCTAGCAGTCGGCACTGATCATGCCGTTGTTGTTGTGGCCGTTTGGGAGAGGGGGCTCAAACCAACGGTGGATTTGAAGACAGCTGGCAGGCAGGGCAGAAGAGGGGGGGGGGAGTTGGTGGGCGGTGGATTCTTGCAGCACTTCACTGCATGCCTAGCTTCGGCAGGTTGGTTGCAGTGTTGGTGGTGTCCTCGCAAGTGGAAACCTGTGGCAGCTACCAGCCCTGCTACTGTTTTGCCAAGGCCTGGTCATGCGCGCACATCATCATGGGGCCAGGTGCCGCTGGCAGCCTGCCTGAGTTGGCACTGTTTATGGCATTGTTGTTGTGGCTGTTTGGGGGAGGGGGATCAAAACATGGGAGGAGTTGGGAGGCAGGTGGCAGGCATTGAAAGGGGGGGGGGGACGTAAGGGTCAAACCTTGCGGCGGCTGTTTCTACCAGCAGGTTGCTGTCACCGTCCTGCGTGTGTGTCTACTTGGTCAGTAACAGTCACTGAGTGGCTGTTGCAGTGCGTAGCTGACGGCAGGCGCATCAGACAGCGTCAACGTTTGACAAGTCTGTGCCGTAGGAAGTGGCGGAATATGAACATGCTCTCATTTGCTGCTGCTGCTGCTGCTGCTGCTGCTGCTGCTGCTCCTGCTGCTGTTGTACTGCAGTGGGGACGTGCAGGTACCGGCGACTTGCTAGGCATCTGCACCAGCTCAAGAACAAGCTGATGACCATCCTTCCACTGTTGAGCAGCTCCTGTCACTACTCAGCCTTGCAACCAATTGGCGGTGCTCTTCCTGGCTGTATTGCTAATGAGACTTCTCTGTCATGGAGCATTGCAGTTGATCTTGTGGGTACTATGGTTTTGTTCAGCCTGCAAGCGTATCTGTCCTCAACAGAACAGGTTTCCTGCACCTCTCATGAGATCGAGGCTTGTCCATCTCATGATCCCAAAAAAAAAGGTGTCTGTCTTTCCGTGTTTGGGCACTAGCTCATGTTTTCACAAGAATTTGAATTGTCCGTCATGTATGCATGTTGATAGGTCATGAAGGTGGATAGTCGCATTCATCGGACCCTTTCAACCGTCGCCGCGGGAAACGCGGAAACCGTTGCTGTGAGCGAGCAAATGCATTTCAGAAACAGTGTAAGGACTAATGTTCGATACTTCTACTTCATCATTTCGAAAAAAGCACGACGCAAATCATCATCTGCATATGCAGTAGCAGTTGTGTTTGATCAGCTCCCCAGCGTCAGCCCCCATGTTGCCCACAACACGGCACTTTCTGGCATGCCACTGTAATGATGTAGTTCTAAAGCATGTTCGTCACGTCGTGAAGGTGAGGGGACACGAAGGTCTTGACAAACAGCATGTGGTGAGGCACTACTGCTGCAATATGGGTACACCTAGGTTTACTACAGGCCTGCCAGGAAAATAGACTATGTTCTTAGTCCCATGGGAACCCTCGTTGCACCTGAAAGCAAGGTACCTGCACGCTAAGAAGCAATGCAGCTGCACTGTGCAAGATATGCATGTTGATGCCATGAGCAAAAAGCTTCAGCAATGCACCACTGCTTTGTTCCCTGTGGCAATATCAGATCGCGTATACAACACTGCATTCACATGTGCATTGATGTGTGCAAAGCATGATTGATATGAACATGCACATATATACACCCTACAGTACACCCTGCGCCTTCTCACAGATGCTGCTGCATCCTGCTGCTGTGCTGTGCCGTAGTACGAGTATCATCATGTTGCTGCCTTTGCTGTGCTCGCATCCAGGTTCCTGCAAGAGCTGCCTCTACTGGCCCCAGCTGCAGACACAGCACAGGGCCACAGACATATGCAAATGCACAGACTGCGGTCCGCCAGTCTGCTGCAGCAGCAGCAGCAGCAGCAGCACCAGCGGCGCCCGGGCGTGCCAGTACTGGCACTAGTGTCCTGCAGCCTTGGACGGGCAAGGTCCTATCTCAGCCGACCTGCATTGGGCAGGCCCACAGCAGCAGCAGCGGCAGCCACTTGCCACAGTTAGCCGTGCCCAACCTGATGCTGCTACCTGCACTGCGCAGCATCTCTTCTGTTGCTGGCAACACATGCAGCAGCGCTGCTGCCTCTGCTGGTGGGGACGCTTCAGTAGAGTCGCCACATTCAGCTGACCAGGAATGCGTGCGGCGGCGCCGGCGGCGCCCGTTGATGCAGCAGCTTGCAACAGTGTCTGAAAGCAGCAGCAGCAGCAGCAGCAGCAGCAGCAGTACCCCCTCGGGGCAGCCGGAGGTGCTGGTCACCAGCAGTAGTTGGAGCAGCAGCCAGTTACCTGCTGATAGCGCCAGTTTGAACGCTGGCCAGCAGCACCAGCAGCACCAGCAGCACCAGCAGCACCAGCAGCACCAGCACCAGCACCAGCAGCACCAGCACCAGCACCAGCACCAGCACCAGCACCAGCAGCACCAGCAGCACCAGCACCAGCAGCACCAGCACCAGCAGCACCAGCAGCACCAGCAGCACCAGCAGCACCAGCAGCAGATGACAGCCGAGGGAGAAGGGCATGGGCCCCTGCCTCCCGGCCAGCAGTGTGTTGGTATCACCAGCCCAGCTGTGCTGCAGGTTCAGCAGCAGCAGCAGTCATTGGAGGGTCTCCAAGCTGCTGCTGCTGCTGCCGCTGCTGCTGTTGGCACTGACGTGACATCACAGGTCAAAGGAGACAAGCCTCGTACCCTCGGTGGTGTAGAGCAGCTGGCCCTCTCCCTCATGAGGCAGCACGGCTTAGGAGACGAGTGGACATTCAGCTTCAACAAGCGCAAGAGGTCCAGCGGGAGGTGCCAGTTCGGCTGGGGTTGGGACCCGGAGCGATCGGCGATGGTCGTTCCGAACGTCATTCAGCTGTCGACGCATTTTGTCACGAGCCCCGAAGTCACGCGGGCGCACATCCTCGATACGATCCTGCATGAGATCGCACACGCAAGGTGGGTGGGTATGACAGTAGCACGGCATATCCTCGACTGGGTATGTTTTGTGGTTCCGGAGCTCAAAATTGCTCTAGACACATGGATTGGGCAACTGCGACATCAACAGGACGATGCACTACACGTTAGTAGCTCCCTGATGTCACTTTGACTAGATTCATGGAATTTCATCAGTGCCGGGCCTGCCTAGATGACTGACATTCGTCCGGTGATTGACACTTGGCTATTTCACGCATGCCTGCACTGCATGATGCCCTAATCAGCTCCCCACCAACCTTTTTACTCCCGTTTGTGTGACACAGGGTAGGCCCTGGGCATGGGCACGACTTGGTGTGGTGGCGAGAGGCGCGACGTATCGGCTGCACCGGCCATGTGCGCGAGTACGTCGGGGTGGTTCTCCCGCCCTGGGTCGTGACATGCCCCTGCGGCGAAGTGACGCTGGGGCGCTACCAACTGAAGGCTGCACTGTTGCGTAGGAAGTGCCCTGAGTGCGATGGCCAGCTGCGTGCAGTGCCTTGGGCACTGTATTTTGACTAAACTTGAACATGCCGCAGCGGCATGTGACGCACGGTGGGTGCAGGACATGCTGGGCGGTGTCTGCCAACTTTGCAACGTCGTGTTGTGCTGTCGTTGAGCATGTTGCAGTTCCCGCTCCCCCATCCGGGATTGTGACATGCCCCTGTGGCGAAGTGACGCTGCCGCGCTACCAGCTGAAGGCTGCACTGTTGCGTAGGAAGTGCCCTGAGTGCGATGGCCAGCTGCGTGCAGTGCCTTGGGCACTGTATTTTGACTAAACTTGAACATGCCGCAGCGGCATGTGACGCACGGTGGGTGCAGGACATGCTGGGCAGTGTCTGCCAATTTTGCAGCGTCGCGCTGTGCTGTCTTCGAGTGTGCATATGCTGCAGTTTCCGCCGCGCGCCTTCAGATTGTGACACACCCTTGCGCAAAAGCCATTGCGCAAAAACCCAGCTGTGGTGCTACCAGCTGAAGGCTGCGCTGCTGCGCAAGCAGTGTCACGAGTGCGATGGCCCGCTGCGTGCAGTGCCCTGGGCACTGTATTTCGACTCAACTTGAACATGCCGCTGCAGTATGTGCCCCGCGGTGGGTGCAGGAGATGCTGGGCAGTGTCTGCCAACTTTGCAGCGTCGTGCTGTGCTGTCTTTGAGTGTGCTGCAGTTTCCGCCGCGCACCTTCAGATTGTGACACACCCTTGCGCAAAAGTTATCGCGCAAAAACCCAGCTGTGGTGCTACCAGGTGCAGGCCGCGCTGCTGCTCAAGCAGTGTTTGGAGTGCAATGCCCGCTGTGTGCAGTCCCCTGGGCACTGATGTTTGACTGAACTTGAACATGCCGCGGCGGCATGTGACCCACTGGCAGTGGGTGCAGGAGATGCTGGGCAGTGTCTGCCAACTTTGCAGTGTCGTGCTGTGCTGTCGTTGAGTGTGCTGCATTTCCCGCTCCCCCATACCCTTGGGAAGATCAGTTGCGGCGCCACCAGGTGCGGCAGCACTGCCAGTGCGCAAGAAGTGCCGGGATTGTGATGGGCAGCTGCATGCAGTGCGTGCCAGTTGGCTTGCAGATGACTTACAGTGGGCGGTCTGCCAACTTTGCAGTGCCATGTTGTTGGGGTTTGGTAAATGGGTGTGTAGGGCTGGAAATGCCGTGGTTGGCAATGACAGCAAGAGTTACCTCACTTTGTAGATATTGGTGCCACTTTGTCACCTGCATGGCGATGGCAGGACGATTGCAGGATGCTTACGAGCCTTGCAGTGCTGGGAGTTGCTGTTTGTGGGGCGTCATGGTGGTGACTGATCGGTGTCTGGTGCAAATTCAGTGTCAGGTGCTTGTGTCACACGAATATGCTGCGACTCAACAGCTTGCAAGCGTGTCTGGCCTCAGGTTTCATGCACCTCAGAGTCAGCAGAGCTCTCTTCCATCCCTCAACCCAAAGACACCGTTGTATGTCTCTCCGTCTTTGGTATCAGTGAGGATCCTCGAGCACTCAGAAACTGAGTGTATCGGTTGGTCAAAACTGTCGTTTGCAGGTCATGAAGGTGAACGGTCGCATTGGACCCTTTCAACCGTCACCGCGCGGGAATTGGCTTCACACTTGCTGAGCGAGTGCAGAACACAACCGGTTTATGCTGATGATAACTGATGTCTACCTAATCCTTTGCCAAAAGTAGAACGACGCGACGGCTTGATTAGGCAGTTGCAGTTGTGGATGATCTCCCCCCAAGCAGCAGGCCCCATGTTGCCAACAACACGGCGATATGTGGCAGGCCACCGTACTGATGTGTTGATGAGACAAATGGTTCACACCCTGAAGGTGAGGGTACACGCAGGCATTCACGAACAGCATGTGGCAAGTTGGACTACTGCTGCACATCGTGTACCCCTGCCAGCAGAATACACTGCACTCTTAGGCCCACAACAACCCGTGTCGCACTTCAAGCCTGCGTACTTGCACGCTAAGAAGCACATCAGCTGCACTTTACAAATATATGCAACAATTTGTAGCAAAAAGCCTGTTTTATTCCCTGTGGTGGTGTCGATCGCATCCACAACACTGGTACATTGCTGTGTGCAACGCACAAGTGGCATGCACATGCATATCCATGTGTTGTGTATGCATATGTATGGCTACCAAGAGCTAACTGTTAACACCTCTAGCCTACACAGCAGGGGCATTGCCGCATTGATACAGCTCCAGCCTCTTGCACACACACACACACACACACACACACACACACACACACACACACACACACACACACACACACACACACACACACACACACACACACCACACACACACACACACACACACACACACACACACACACACACACACACACACACACCACACACACACACACACACACACACACACACACACACACACACACCACACACACACACACCACACACACACACACACACACACACACACACACACACACACACACACACACACACACACACACACCACACACACACACACACACACACACACACACACAACACACACACACACACACACACACACACACACACACACACACACACACACACACACACACACACACACACACACACACACACACACATATGCACTTGTCACACCACGCAGCCTGACACACCCTGCGCCTTCCCACTGCCTCCCACAGATATGATTCATTCTGCTGCTATGCTGACATGTAAGCATGCTCATGTTGCCGCCTTTGTTGTGGTTGCACCCAGGTTCCTGCAGCAGCTGCATGTGCTGGCATCAGCAACAGACCTAGGACAGAGCCACAGCCACACGCAAACCGGCAGACTGCCGTCTGCCAGTCTGCGGCAGCAGCAGCATGGCCTGGGCATGCCAGCGGGGTGCAACCTTGGATGGGCCAGCTTGTTGCTCAATCAAATTGCAGCAGCAGCAGCAGAAGCACCGGCAGCGGCAGTAACGGCAGCAGCAGGGGTAGCAGCAGCCACTCACTACAGTCAGCCATGCCTGACATGAGGCAGCTGCCTTCACTGTGCGCCACTTCTGCCGCTGCTGCTGCTGCTGCTGCTGGTAGTGGGGACAGCATAGGAGTGTCGCCCACACCTGCAACCACAGACCAGGGGTGGATGCGGCGGCGACGGCGGCGCCCTTTGATGCAGCAGCATACCATACTTTCTGAAGGTGGCGGCAGTGACGAGGGAAGCCACAGCAGCAGCAGCAGCAGCAGCAGCAGCAGCAGCAGCAGCAGCAACAACAGCAATAACAGCGGCGGCGGCAACAGCTGTAGCCCCTCAGGAAAGCTGGGGGCGCTCGTCACCAGCAGCTGGGGCGGCAGCCAGTCCTTGGCTGACGCGTACGCTGGCCAGCAGCAGCAGCGGCGGCGGCGGCGGCAGCAGCAGCAGGGGACAGCCGAGGAAGAGATGCAGCGGCCCCTGCCTCTCGAGCGGCAGTGTGTGGGTGTCACCAGTGGCCCTACAGTCTTGGCTGGTCCGCCGCCGCAGCAGCAGCCGCAGCCGCAGCAGCAGCGGCAGCGGCAGCTTGGAGACGCTCAGATGGCTGCTGCTGCTGCCGTTCGCAATGATGTGAAGGCAAGCACTGCAAATGTCGAAGAAGAACTTCCAACAGATATTCTCTCTGCTGTGAAGCAGTTGGCCCTGTCCCTCATGAAGAAACACGGCTTAGGGGACGAGTGGACATTCAGTTTCAACAACCGCAAGACATACAGCGGGGTGTGCTGGTTCTGCTGGTATTGGACCCCGGAGCTTTCGGCGTACGACGAACGGCACGTCATTCAGTTGTCGACGCATTTTGTCACGAGCCCCGAGGTGTCGCCCGCAGATATCACCGACACGATCCTGCATGAGATCGCTCACGCAAGGTGAGTGAATATAGACAGCTGCCCGCCATGTACTCCCGTGAGTAGGTTTGTGGTTCCGGGACTGATAATGCTCCCCAGACATGGATTGGGCAACGGCGACATTGGCAGGGACGGTGTTCTACACGTTGGTGACTCCCTCGACTGTCGACTGCAGGGCCAACGACACTGATATTGCTGCATGTCACGTTGATTCACTGAGCGCCGGGCTTGTCTTGGTGCTTTCAAACTTTCAACCATGCACGTTGGGCCCCAGTTTCTCACCCCTGCCGCGATCAACTTCCGACCAGCCCCTATTGGTGTGTGTGGGTGTGGGTGGGTCTTGTGATGTTGTGCAGGGTGGGCCCAGGGCATGATCATGACTTGGTGTGGAGAAAAGAGGCACTGCGCATCGGCTGCTCTGGCGATGTGTTTGAAGACATCCAGTTTGCTCCTCCGTCTTGGATCGTGACATGCCCCTGCGGCAGAGTGCAGCTGCCGCGCTACCGTGTGCAGGCCGCGCTGCTGCGTAAGAAGTGTCCGGAGTGCGATGGCCAGCTACGCGCAGAGCGCGCCACATGATGTACCAATGCCTAGCATGCAACGGCCGTTGCAGCTGGCAGCTGCATGCAGTGTGCAATGCATCTCGCATTATGTTGATTGCAAGAATCATGATGATGGGCGGTAGGTACGCGCACCACGATGATTGACAGAGTCTGCCGCATTTGCAGAGCTGGGTTGTGTTGTTGCAAAAGCATGTTGCAGTGCGCGCTGCTTACTCAACTCCGAGTCCAGGGCCTGGTGTGTGCATGGCAAGCACTGCCATTGTTGAGGCGCGGGAAGTACACTGCTGCAAAAGCAGTCACTACCGCAGCTACGATGATCATAACAGTGTACCCTGTGGCGTGGGCGCCGCCACAGGGTACCAGGGCCTGGTACCCTGTGGTACCGGTGTGGGCAACAGCTGCATGCTGTGCACGCTGCGAAGCGTTTGTTCACCTGGCTTGCACCCATGATATGCACATGTTCATCATGGCACATGGCATGTGACTGTGACAGTCAGACATGCCTTGCATGTGTGCCCCACGGTGAAGGTTTGTCGGCACCATCACAGCCCCAAGCGCTTTGTACAACACACTGTCTGCTGTGATAATAGAGATGTACTGGTACTTCAGAGTACTGATACTACACAACACTTTGAAATAAGTACAGATGCTGTCAGAAGCACTGATACTGTTGCCAGTACTGATCCTCACTGGAAAGTACACCTGTATGAGAATTTATTTTTAGAATGATGGTTCACAGGCCGTGAGAGGTTTTGCTGAGCTTGTCTCCGCCTCTGCTGTTGACATGCCAGCATGCTCAGCGCGTGTTTGGTGCCAAGTGTGCAGTGGGACTGTGCAGGTTGCAGCTGCTGTGGTACTGTTCAGGGCTCAAATCAGCATCAGGGTAATGTGAACGAGGACGAAGCAGGGCCGACACACCACAACAGCTTATGTGTTCAACGGTGCTGGTGTACCTGCTGTTGAATGCTGTGATGGGACGCAGTTCGACGGTTACACTTCACCAGTCTACATTTACTATTGTACTGGATCAGGGCCTTGCCAGATCGCCCTTTCAGGGAGCCAAGCAAGGCTGGCAGGGACTTATTCTAAGGCTCATGGGGCAATACCTGCACTGCTCTGCTTCAACGGACCAAATTCCTGGGTGCTCAGCACAAGGTTTGCAAGACCAGAAACAAGGGTGCATTGCAAACTACCTTCACCACAACATATTGTGTCTTGTGCAGACACCAGTAGTTCTCCATGGTAACCAAACCATTACAACACATCTACTGCCCCGCGCTACTGTTGCTGCTGCTGCGCTTGCTGGCTGAGTGCAATCAGTTGCTGCACAAAACCCTCCAAAGCGGGCAGCCGATGCTGCTGCTGCTGTCCAGTGCTACTGTTGCTGCTGCTGCGCTTGTTGGCTGAGTGCAATCAGCTGCTGCACAAAGGCCTCCATTGACTGAACCTCCTGACCATCCACCGTCAGCGACAAGCTGTTGTTGCTGCTGCTGCTGCTGCTGCTTGTCCCTACTGCTGCTGCTGCCTTAGCACCAGATGCAGTGCTGCCAGCCGCCGCTGCCTGCTGCTGCTGCTGCTGCTGCTGCTGCAGGACAGCCCCCCTGCTGGCCCACACAGTGAGTGAGTCATCATCACTCCATGGGGTGACCTGAGCCTGCATAAGCCACAGAGGGGATGACGACTTACCACTGCCAAACATGGCCACACTGGCCGGATGCCACTGCTGCTGCTGCTGCTGCTGGGGGTCCCTTCCGTCCAAAGCAGCGGACACACTCTGGCCAGCTTCGCTATGTGCATCTGTGGCTGAAGCTGTAGCAGCAGTGGCTGTAGCAGCAGAGGCGGCCTGTTGTACCGCAGCCGGCTGTAGCACCAGTTTGAGTACAGCCACTCCCTCAGAGGGTACGCTGTACTGCTGTGCTGGGCTGTAGCTGATGCGGCTGCTGCTGGGGGGAGGGGCGTGCTTGGGGGGTTTGGCTGCGGCAGGGTCCAACGCAGCAGCGATAGCCTTGGCACGCCTGCATGGGAGAACAAAAGACAGCATAAGGGAAGTACAACAGAAAAAAAACTTGAACTCAAAAAAACCGCAGCAGCTGGTTTGCTTTGCACACAAGACAAGACAGAAAAGACAAGTCACATGCGACAGACAGCACTGCCCTCCCCCCCCCCCCCCCCCACCCTCCTCCCACACACACAGTACGCACGCACCTTTCCTGCACCTTCGCCAGGGAAGCCCCCTTCACATCTACCAGCAGCGGCAACTCCCAAACAGCAGCAGCAGCGGCAGCTGAGCAGGGCGACACGCCCAGCACCCTCCCAGATCCATCCACCACCACCTGATACATCAAACCAGCATTGCTGCCACTGCTGCTGCTGCTGAGTATGCTTGCAGCAGCGGCGGCTCCACTGCTGCTGCTGCTGTTGAGTATGCTTGCAGCAGCGGCGGCTGCACTGCTGCCACTGCTGCTGCTGAGTATGCTTGCAGCAGTGACGTCGTCCATCTGTGCATCTGTACTGCTCAGCCACACCTGCCCCTCTAGCCGCTGCTGTACTACAGCACAGATCTGCCGTATCTCCCAATCCGACAGCCTATCAATCAGCAGTACACCTTCCACTACTGCTGCTGCTGGAGCAGCAGTGGCAGCAGTGGCGGCGGCTGTGGCAGCAGTGGCAGCAGTGGCGTCGATGTGGGTGGCAGCCGCGGCGGCTGGCAGCAGCTGCTGTGCCCTGAAGGGCCGTGCCATGGCAATGAGCGGCAGTGCCAGCAGTGCTGCTGCTGCTGCTGCTCGTGCTGCTGACTGGACGGCAGCAGCAGCCGTTTGCAAGGTGGCCGCCCAGCGGGGGGCGGGGGTCACCTGGAGACCAGGAAGATGTGTGTGTGTGTGTGTGGGGGGGGGGGGGTTCACATGCAAAGGTGTTCACATGACGGTTGAAAAGGATATGAGGGAGAGTAGGAAGATATGTGTGTTGTGGGGGCATATAGGCAGCTATGGTGCACAGACTGACCGGCATACCACTGTAAAGCTGACCGAGAGGGTGGACAAGGCAAAACTAGCACCGATGAATCGGGGTTTACCACTATGCGATTTTGGTTTTGCAAAAACCTACCCACCTGCACCTCATGTAGCTGTCTACTGGTGCTGTACTGCTGCGGCAGCTGCCCACCCAGATCATCAAACACCGTCACTAGTGACACCACGTGCAGCGGCAGCAATACAGCAGCAGCAGCACCGTCCACCAGCAGTTCCAGCCCACCACCTCCAGCAGCAGTGCGACTGCTGCCGCTGCTGCTGCTGCCGCCGGCGGCTGCATTGCTGCCATTGCTGCCACTGACCGGCCGCAACTGCACAGCCCTGCTGCCATTGCTGCCATTGCTGCCACTGCTGCCACCGGCTGCACTGCCGCCAGACAGCACCAGCAGCAACTGCTGCTGCAGCTGCTGCAATTCTTGGCCAGACAATACAACCTCTACATCTGCTGCTGTTTCTGCTGCTGCTGCTGAACCTTGCTGCTGCTGCTGCTGCTGCTGCTGCTGCTGCTTGAGTTTGAGTGTTGCTGTAGTGGTGGCAGGGTCCACCACAAACCTGGCAAACACGCCTGGGCAATCCCTGCCATGGAGGAGCGGGAGGGGGGCAGGAGGGGGCAAGGAGGTGTCATGGGGATAGAGTGTTGTTCGAGGGACATACAGAGGGCAAGAAAAGCCCTCTCAGAAAATACATACATCATACGCATTTTTACCCCCCATCCTGTGCCCCCGCCCCCAAAACCCCGCCGGCACCTGAAGTAGCCCCACTCCTGTGTACCCCCAAAGGGGTTGCCGGCGGTGCGGCTGAACTGGGCCAGGAAGTTACACCCCAAAAGAACCATGCAGCACACAGCATTGCATGCCTGCTACCCATGCAAGCTCTAGGCCAACCCCAAAATCCCCATCACAGCCCTCACTCCCCTCTGATGCCACGCACGACAAGTCTTCTCACAACCCCTCCTGTGTGACCCCCCCCCCCACCAGCGCAATGCACACACCTGAAGTAATCCCACTCCTGTGTGCCCCCAAAGGGGTTGCCGACCGTGGGGCTGAAGTGGGCCAAAAAGCCCTGCCCCTTGCTGCTGGCCAAGCCCCTCAACACCCGCGCCTCGGGCCCGGAGGATTCAAGAGCGATACGCCGTAGTAACTGCAGAAGAGTGCAGACCAGCCCGGGGGGGGGGGACAGAGGGGGGAGTGAGCTGCAGACACATGCCATGAGGGGTATCATACCCCACTACTGCTGGCTAGGCGGTGTCAACACCTGCGCCTCGGGACCACAAGTTGGTAAACCATGGTACTGTTGTTTAGTAAACAATAACAAACGCGCCCCAAGTCAAAAGTGCAACACATCAGTGGTAGATTGGAAACAAGCGTATCACCATGACTCACCCTGTCGTGTTCTATGCTTGATATCGCCACGCGCGCTTGGATGCTTGCTGCGTCAGGTGGGCCCTGTGTAGCGGGGCTGGCTTCTTGAAATGTGGTGCACACCCCCCTTTCCCCCATGTCCCCCCATTCAGAGGGTGCTGACAACGTTCTCCCTGTCCCTATCACCCCCGGCTCCGGTACCTGCACCCCCTGACACACACACCATCGAGACTCACCCTGTCGTGCTCTATGCTTGATATCGCCACACGTGCTTGGATGCTTGCTGCGTCAGGGGGGCCCTGCATGGCGGGGCTGGCCTCTGACACGGACACCAATAGGTCCAACAGGGCCGAGCGGTGGGCACTGCAGCAGCAGCAGCAGCAGCAGCAGCAGCAGCATACGAAGAATAAACAATGTCAACAACAGGATGTTTGCTGCATCAGGGGGGCCCTCTGTAGCGGGGCTGGCTTCTGACACAGACAGTAACAGGTCCAACAGGGTCGAGCGGTGGGCACTGCAAACACACATCAGCAGCAGCAGTCGGTCGATCCCATCTGCTGTTGCAGCGCCCGCACCCTCTCCGTCAGCACATAGATGGAAACAACAAACTAGCACTCCCAACAAACACTCAACCACTGTGTTGTGTACCACCCTGCACCCCCCCCTACACACACACACTTGCTACATACATGACAGACCATACACATACACATACACATACTTGCCTATCTACTAGTGCAGCCGTAGTGAGCTTGCATGTATCCAAGTACTCCGTTTGTCGACATACAAAGCACTCTACTCACTTTTGCACTTCAGGCAACACCCCAAGAGCCGCCTCCCTCGCCCCCATCTGCTGCTTCAACGCCCACACCCTCTCCGTCAATACACTGATGTTCACAACAGCCTAGCATACCCCACACAAGCTCCACCCCCCTACTTTGCAAGCCCCCCCCCCCCCCCCCCCACACACACACACACTCAAACACCCTCCCACTCACTTTTGCACTTCAGGCAACACCCCAAGAGCGGCGTCCGTCGCCCCCATCTGTTGCTTCAACGCCCCACACCCTCTCTGTCAATGCACTGATGTTCCCAACAGCCTAGCATACCCCACACAAGCTATGCTGTGTGGGGTAACAGCATAACTTACCCCACACAGCATGTTATGCTTACTTGCTGTGTGGCTTGTAAAGCAGGGGGACCCCCTGCTTTGCAAGCCCCCCCCCCCCACCACCACCATTAGTGGTACACTCACACACCCTCCCACTCACTTTTGCACTTCAGGCAGCACTCCAAGAACCGCCTCCGACGCCCCCATCTGTTGCTTCAACCCCACACCCTCTATGTCGGCACAGGTATGGTAACAACATATTGGCACTCCCAACACACACTCAACCACTGTGTAACACCCCCCCCCCCCCACACACACACACACACTTGCTACATACGTGACAGACACAGACACAGACACATACAAAGTACTCTACTCACTTTTGCACTTCAGGCAGCACTCCCAAAGCAGCCTCAGTTGCCCCCATCTCCCGTTTCAGCCCCCGCACCCTCTCCGTCAAAGCACTGATGCTGCAGCACACCTGCTGCTGCTCAGCCGCCACTGCTGCCACATCCCAGCCGCCGGCAGCAGTGGCAGCAATGGCGGCAGCAGCGGCAGCAGTGGCGGCTGCACCGGGGGCTGACCGCTGCTGCCACTGCTTGCTGCTGTCTCTACAGTGGAAGGACACCATCAGTGGCCGCCCGGCACTAGCAGCCCCTACATTGGACCCCACGTGGTGCTGCTGCTGCTGCTGCTGCTGCTGCTGCTGCTGCTGCTGCTGCTGCTGCTGCTGCTGCTGCTTCCACCACTCGTGGTATGCCTGCTCTGCTGTGAGTCCCTGCAAGGCAGTACCCCCCGCTGCTGCTGCTGCCGCATCCGCCTGCTGCTGCCAGTGTTGCAGCCGCCGCTGCTGCAGCAGCAGTGCCCGGAGGCGGGCTAGTGCAGCACCCCTGCATAGGCTGGCTTCCACCCACTGCAACTGTTGCTCTGCTGCTTTGCGCCTTGCAGGGCTGTAGCTGTAAGGGGGCTGTGTGTGCGGTGTTGTTTGTGTTGGGGGGGGGGAGACAGCAGGAGATGGCAACAGGAAGGCAGCATTGGGAAAAAGCAGTGGTGAGGTGACAAGGGGTTCAGCAGCAGCAGCAGTGCCCAAAGGCGGGCCAGTGCTGACCCCCTCCCCCTGCATAGGCTGGCCTCCACCCACTGCAGCTGCTGCTCTGCTGCTTTGCGCCTGGCTGGGAAATCTTGCTGAAATCAGCCAGTCCTCTATCAATGCTGCCTCACTGTCCACAAAATGACTGCTTCTGCTGTAAGGGGGCTGCAAGGGCGGGTGTGTGTGGGGGGGGGGGGGGCAGCAATTGTAGTCAGGGTGGTGGGAGGGAAAACAGGGGTTGCCGGGAGCAGCATGTCCATACACCATCAAACAAGCAATCTCTGAGTGAGTGAGCAGCCTATCACCACAACATCACCAGAGTCAATGTGTCTTGGTCGATGCACTCAAAAACCGGGTTCATACATTGGCCCCACCTACCTTGCTGACCAGGGACTGCTGTGCTGCTGCCACTGCCGCCTCCACCAAATGAAGCAGCGCAGGCAGCGGCACCAGGCCGGCTGCCAGTAGGGTAAGCTGAGGGACCATCAGGACCTGTATAATATAAATGCAGGAGGGGGGGGCAGCGCATGCAGGGAAAGGTGAGGCAGGGGGCACACGGCATGAGGAGAGAGAAGGGGCAAAGGGGCCCCCCGGGGGGGGGGGGGGGGGGGGGGCCACACTGCTTGGGCGGCAGGGAAAGGGCAGCAGCCACTGCTGCCTCCACCAGCTGGAGCAGTGCAGGCAGCGGCACCAGGCCGGCCGCCAGCAGCGTCAGCTGAGGGACCATCAGGACCTGTATAATATAAATGCAGGAGGGGGGGGGGGGCAGCGCATGCAGGGAAAGGTGAGGCAGGGGGCACACGGCATGAGGAGAGAGAAGGGGCAAAGGGGCCCCCGGGGGGGGGGGGGGGGAGGCCACACTGCTTGGGCGGCAGGGAAAGGGCAGCAGCCACTGCTGCCTCCACCAGCTGGAGCAGTGCAGGCAGCGGCACCAGGCCGGCCGCCAGCAGCGTCAGCTGAGGGACCATCAGGACCTGTGCATGAGGGAAGATGGGGGAACACAAAAAAAACGTGTGTGAACACTGATCGATGTGTGTGTCGGGGGGGGGGGTAAGGATGGTAGGTGTGCCGCATCTGCTGGTGGCAGGGGGAGCAGGTGGGGGGCGGGGCAGGGGGGGGGGGGGGCAGGGGGATTCAACAGCAAGCAGCGCAGGCAGTGGCACCAACCCAGCGGCCAATACGGTCAGCTGAGGGACCATGAGGGCCTGCGGGAACAAAGCCTGGGGGCGGGGGGGGGGGGGGCGCTCTGTGTGTCACTTCGAAAAAGCATGTGCTGTGGCCCTCATGTGCTGTGTAGGTGCTTTGGGGGCGGGGGGGTAAAGGAGGTGAGTTGGAAGTGTCAGATGAAGGAAGAATAAACAAATCACGCAGTCATGACGTACTGCTTCAGCGCACCTGTACTGCGGGGTGATGTCACCAGCAGCTGCTGCCTCCTCCACCTGCTGCACCACACTGCTGTCCAACAGCTCCGGCTGCTGCTGCACAACCCAGCGCATCAGCCGCAGCAGCGCCCCAGCACGCGTCACCATGCGCTCCTGCAGCACGACACAGCATGGCACAGCACGCAAGAAGAAAGTATGGCACAGCACAGCACAGCACCACACTGCCTGAACAACCCAGCGCATGAGACGCAGCAGTTCCCCAGCACGCGTCACCATGCGCTCCTGCAGGAAACACAGCATGGCACAGCACAGCGCGCAATACGAACGTAAGGCACAGCACAGCACCACACTGCATCCGACTGCTGCTCAACAACCCAGGGCATGAGAAGCAGTAGTGCGCCAGCACGCGTCACCAGGCGCGCCTGCAGGAAACACAGAACGGCACCCAATACACTCTGCTTTGCGCAGTACAGTACACCAAAGTGCTAGTGGGCTAAGTGCTGAGTGCTATCAGTGCTAAAAGCACTACATGATGGGGTTCACCAGAGTGCACTGCAGTATCTACCTGGTATGCTGCAAGCATCGCCATTTTGCGTGCTCAGCACACTTCGTCCACGTGCCCTCCAGCGCGGAGCCCAACAGCAGTGGAGTCCCAGCTGCGGCGCACCACTGTGCTGAGACCATGGCCTGTGCTGTCGATGAGGGACAGCAGGTCCGACTGCAGGACAAAAGGCGGGAAACAGACAGCTCAGCACAGGGTTGCAGGAGTGTGCTGGGCATGTTGCATGCGCTGGCCTGAGTGCTGTGCTGACAGTGTGCTGGGCGTGTGACTGCAGGCATGTGAGTGCTGCAAGGAAATAATTCTCTGCTGTAACATGTCAGCTCCTGGCTTGATTTTACTGTACATGCAAAGACATCGGCATGTTGCAGCAATGTGACACGAATGCGCCGTCTGCTGAGGTGGGTGGGGGTGCAGGCCCTGATGCAGCACGTGCTGCTGGCAGCTGCACAAATGCACCCAACCAAAAAGCATGTGTCTCTGCGGAGATATCACAGTAAGCCTGGACTGACAAATTCACATGCAGCAGAAGCAGCACGCGGGTTGCGGGGTTGGTGTGAGAAGGGCTTAGAACTCACAGGTCGCTGCAGTCGAGACTTGTTGGCATTCAGCACGTCTGATATGATCGCTTCAAACGGTCTTCTTCTGGACTGCAGCAGCTGGTCCAGCAGTAATAGACTGGCTGGATTCTCCTGGGCTGCCTCCTGCCTGTGCTGCTGCCTGTACCGCTGCTGCTGTTGGATGTCGTTTGCCCTTGCTGCTGCTGGGTGCTCTCCGCTGGCATACAGTCTTGCATGTATTGGGAGAAGAACTCAGACTGTTTAGGCGCCGTGTGCAGCATCGGCTGACGTCCATTGGTGGACAGATCATGGTTCCAACACCGCCATTATTCATTTCCGCATTCAATCCAATTCCTGTTAT
>VIIQ02000369.1:0-52369 GCA_007449985.2 Desmodesmus armatus
TGGGTACAGCCTCATGGCGCCTGTATCCCTTCTTCACTGTCACTGATGTAATATCCATCCTCGAGGTTTTAGGGGTTTAGGGTAAGGGTTTAAACCTAAACCCTGAACAGCACGTGGGATGGGGTTTGATTTAAGCCTGTTGAGCTGTTTTTCGGCGGGGAGCTGCAACCAGGGGAGGATCGAAATGGGGTGATGGGGCTCACATGTCTGTGGTTGACAGTGCATCACAAAACGGGCAGTGCTGTGCGGTGTTTTGGATGCACAGAGGGCAGCGCTGTGTTCTGCTGTGGTTTGACTGCACGATTGTTGGGGCCTGCTGCTGCTGTTGCTGCTGCTGCTGCTGCTGCTGCAGTGCGTGACTACCGGCGCCACAACAAGTACACCATGCGCAAGTGTTGACAGGGCACCCGGACATTGAAAAGGTGGGAGGGGGAGCGCTGACGCCTTTGGGAGCATCAGCCATAGATCATGATCAACGCAGGCTTCCGCATTTATCAATCTCTGCAACGGTCACTGGACAGTTGCCGTGTCTCAAGTCCCACCTGAGTAACAGCAGTAGGGCAGTGCAGGAACAGCACTGCACAATAACAGCACCCTACAACTGGACAGGACCCCAATTTGACACGGGTGTCATGCTTGCCATTGAGGACTGGCAGCTTTGCAGCGTCTGAAGCATCTTTCTCAGCAGTGATGGCCTAGGCGCAAGCGAGGTAAGATGTGCCTGCTATTGCTGCTGCTGCTGCTGCTGCTGCTGTGTATGTTCAGATGATGGCGGGCATGCCCCTGAAGCCTGAGGATGTTGACTACAGCCCTACGAGACACTCGTGCGTGACAGAGGGGTATGAGCCAGCAGCAGGACAACAAGGCTGCCATATGCCATTCAGTCAGACCCTCAGGGACCCCTCACCGGCAGCGCCAAGCCCTTCCATGCTGCAGCAGCAGCAGCTCTAAACAGTGCAGTGTGGGCAATTGCTGACGCGCGTGTGGGCAGGGGGTGAAGGTTGCACCACGGGCAGCGGGGTGTTCCCCTTACCTGCGGGTCCTAACATGTTGGTTTCAGGACCACTGCTGTCCAGAGGTGCTTTGGAGGCAGGCTGTGATGCTCTGCAGGGGTTGGGGAGTGCTGTTGAGCAGCATGTTGGTGCTGTTTGTGGTGCGTAGGCAGTGCGTTGGTGTGATCAGCGTGCTTCACCTTGCCTGTACGGGATGAAAAGCATGCTTTGCATTGCAGGGGTTGCATCGCCAGTGCGACACTGCCTTGAGGGTGTGTTGGGCCTGCCACGTCGGCTGCAACATATACCCCACAAAGCTTGACAATTTGGTCCCAGTTTGCGCAGTCTACAGTATGGCCAAGTGCGTGGTTGTAATCTAGCCTGTGAGATGGGTGGTACAGGCCTTGGGTAACGACAGAAACGTCAACACACTGTTGGGTTCCACAGCAGCAGTGAAGGTTGCTCACACTGGTGCACCAGCCTGGTGCTTAGTTATGTATGAGTGAATGATTGGTGGGGACAGAACCACACTGTTCCTGCAGTGGGACTCCCTGATTGACTCAAAGGCTTCCTCTGACTCTTCAGCAGCATTACACTGCCGTCAATGCTGCTGTTGTCAGCATTGTCAATCTCATCACATTCAATGTCCACCACATGTGGCCTACTCATAACTGCCAGTGCTGGTGGCTATTGCTGGGTTCAACTGCAGTCTGTTAGCTGCTAGCTGTTGGCTGCATGTCCATGACCATGAAGGTACATGAGTGATATCACAATGTTTTCCTCATTCTCCATCCTTCCCATTGTGCACATCGTGAGCATTTGGCAACAAACCTCTCAGTCTCAGCACTGTTTAGGTGGGTGTCTGTTACAACCAAACAGCTACAGGTAGCTACTGCTGTCAGCCCACAAACGGATCTTGCTCGCTGCAACATAACACCACCACCCTGTCAGCAACAGGACACGACAGACAGCAGCACACGCAACGGGGTGCAACCACTGCTACTGCTGCTGCCGTGACGACCGACGCTGGTTAAAACACCACTGCTGCCACCACCACCACTGCTGCTGCTGGTGCCGGAACAAGGGCCCACAAGCTGACAGCAGACTGCTGCTAGCAGCACTGCTGCCAGTGCTGCCGGCGGCTGTGGCTGCTGCTGCTGCTGCTGGTGTCGACTGCGAGTGCGGCTGCTGCTGCAGCAGCTACTCGTCGTCGGCATCCATGAGCTGAGCCAGCTTGGCTGCAGGTGATAACACACAACACACACAGCACATTACGTGAGTGTTGATGGCAACATTCAATTGTTGAATATCCTGGCGAAATCGTCATTGCCTGACTCACGGGCATGCAGCTGTCATCATCTCAACCACTCGAAACACCCAGTCAGCTGTATGCAGCAAGATGAGGGGGAGTGGTCGAATGCGAGATAAATGGTGCAAGGGAACTGGACAAGTCTGCAACTCTTGCACATACAGCAAAGCACATACATCAATGCGCATCACTGCCCCCCCCCCCCCCCGTCCCTCCTGGCCCCCATCCTGCCACCATATCACCCACCTTGAGCTTGTCCTTGCGCTCCTGGTATGTGAGCTTGACTGGCTGCCAGTTCTTGGGCTCAGCGGGCTTCTTCTTGGAGCTCTTCTCGTGCAGGGGGTTGGCGCGGATGGCCTCGTGGACCTGGGAATACAGTGAGGGACAGAGGAAGGGATAATGCGTTAGTTAGGTCTATGAAGTGAACACAAAGGAGCCCCTGAATGATTGAACAAACCCCATGCCCATATGCCATGCATATACTTTTGCTACCCTCTGCAGCCAGGATTTAACCCTGCCAGTTATGCTAGCACCCCCCCCCCCGGGCGCACGCGCAAGGGACCCACCCCACACAAATCCCCCCTTCAAAAAAAACGAACACACCCACCTTCTGGTACAGGTCCTCCAGGTCATCAGCGGTCAGGTCCTCATCGATGTACTTGGCAAAGTGCCTGCAAAACACAAGAGTGACACGAGTGTGGTTCAGGGTGCAGTATAGGGTTTAGGCCCTAGACCACTGTCAACACTTGTTGCTGCAGCTGGCATCCGGCGGCAAAACACCTGGGCATGCTTAAATCACAGGCACCCATTGCCGCAGACCCTGCTCATAACTGCATCCTGCTAATTTGCTCTCTGGTTGCAGACACCACACAGCACAGAGTACATGGCCTGACACAAACATCACCTGATACACACCCCCGGTCCCCTTTCCCTACCCACTCACCCACCCATACACACAATGGCTGGATGCACTCCCTGTGTCTACACCCCGATACACCCCCGCCACACACACACCCACCCCCACCTGTTGTACTTCTCAGGGTCCTCCTCCTCCATCTCCTCCATGTACTCAGCAACATGACCGCCATAGATGTACTTCTTGAGCACCTACGGGGGGGGGGGGGTCACACAGCATGTTGACAGACGTGTGGTGTGTGGACTGCCGTGACACCGCCTGTGTCTACAAGGACCATGTCAAGTACGGATCAGCAGAAGCTGGAGAAAAGCAGCTGACACAAGCACCGCAAACATGGAGCGACAGCGCAGACAGAAGAAGGCTATCGCATCAACAGCAGTACTCACAGGCCAGTCCCACCCCTCCACCCCTCACCTCTGCCTCCAGTCCCTCCTCCTTGGTCCAGCCCACAAAGCGCTTCTCGTTGTGGGGGATGTTCAGGCCACCATCCAGGGCACCCTGTGTGCATTGACCGGGGTAGGGGGGCAACACACATACGTTCAGCCCCAGATGGTAACAAAATGCAGTTGTCTGTGGCAGGCCACACTTTTTGTGAAATGATGCTGCTGTGCACATTTGTGGAGTATGCCAGTCACATGCCCAACTTCCGATTATGTTGACCAAGCCTATTATGGTGGACGCCTGACCACCAGCATATGAGCCCCCCCCCCCCCCCCCCCCCCCACACACACACACACATTGCTGTACATGCTGTTGGGATCGCATGCACACTCCACGCCAACACACTCCACCCTCGCCTCCCCCACCTTGAGTGCTCCGAATGTCTTTGAGCCAGTGCTGGTGCGCTTGAGTCCAGCGTCCAGCAGGCAGTAGAAGGGGCGGGGGCCCTCGTCTGCAGCGTCCACGTTGTAGTCCTCACCATCAGGCTCCTCCTGACCCTGCAGGAGGAATGGGAGGGGGGGGGTACATGGTTTCCATGATGCGGGAAGGATGAAGAAAGAAAGCAGTGAGGCATGCAGATAGTTGAAATATTGTAGTCCTCACCGTCAAGCTCCTCCTGTTACACCTCCTGACCCGGTAGAGGTGAGTGCGAGGGGGGGGGGGGGGGAGGAGATAGTTTGTAAACAAGTAAGAAAGAATTGCTGGGCATGCGTACAATTGAGTATGTAGTCCTCACCATCAAGCTGCTCCTGAGTCTGAAGGCTGACGGGCGAGGGTGGTGATGGGGCGTGGTGGTGGGGGTGGGGGTGGTGGGGTGGGGTGGGGGGGGGGTGCCTGTGAGCTAGAAGTCAGGCATCTCGCAACTGGAAGGATTGTGGTCATCCTTCATCAGGATCTCTCCATGATGATGACAGAAAGGGGTGTGGTACACACCCGTGGATAAATTGCAGACGCACACAAACAGAGGCAATCCTCGCCAGCATCAGCAACGCTACCCTCTCTTGCACAAAATGTGACACATGCCCTGACACGCAAAACTTTGGTGTAACCTAGCTATGCCTTCATTGGAGCCGTTTGGTGTGTCATCAATTGCAGTCACCACCACCTGTAAACCCCACTGCTGCGCTCAAACTGATATGGCTGTCGCAGAGCTGGTGCCTGATTTGGGTGCATCTGCCGCAGCCTTGCGAAAGCTGCTGCAGACTCACCCCGAGCCGGCACCACCTGTCCCACAACCTCCCGGAGCTTGAGACAGACTTTCGCAACGCAACAGCAGCAACGCACTCTATGAACAGCTGCATACAAGATGGCATCCACTGTAACAGAACACCCCCACTGACCCGGCCATCAGCTAGCCTCAGCTAGCATGTGTGGCTCCCCTCTACCTCTCCCAACCAAACCACCAGCATCTCCCCATATCGCCACAGTATCTTCCTCCTTCCCATTTCCCCCAGCTCAAAGTGGGCACTGTGCCACCCGTCCCCGCTGCCCTTCCCCAACACTTCCACCCCAACTGGTAAACGCATTTGTCCAACCTCCATCCCAAGCCCCCCCCCCCCTTCGTCCCCTGATCCCCCCCCCCCCAACACCCACCTTGTAGGTGTCAGCCAGGCCAAACTTGGTCAGCACGCGGCGGGCCAGCAGCAGGCCGGTGGCGTAGGCTGCTGAGTAGTTGTTCAGACCAACCTGACGGCAGCAGCAGACAGGCAGACAGGCGGGCAGGCAGGCAGAAGAACACAATCCGTACTGAGACCCTTGCAAAACAATGTGGGTGGGTGGGGGGGGGGGGTATGGCAGTATGATAGCATGCGAGTGAGGGATGGATTGCCCACTGTTGCAGCAGGCCATAGCATCTGTACTGTGACGGCCCCCTCAACACCAGCGATCAGTCGCGACTGTAGTGGTGTAGCACCCCCTGGTCGTTGCACACATCAACAGCCTTGCAACATCACCCTATATGTCACAGAGGCTTGTGCTGCTGCTGCCAAGCAAGGCATATGCGATGTTCCTTCCATGGTGAGCTTCTTGCTCATGCTGCATCACGCCCATGTTTTGTTTGCATGAAATGTACAACGCCATTCGCTCCGGCAACCCCAATCTGGCAACCCCAATCAACCCAGGTGTTTTGCAACATGCATACCCCAGCTTTGGTGCCAGCACTCGTGGCTGCTGCTGATGTTTGTGATTGTTTGGTGACAATCACAGACCTCAGCAGTAGCCATGAGTGCTGTGACCGCCTGAAACTCAGTGTGTGATGGTATATTGGACGACGCGCACACACTGAGTGACATTGCACTCAGCGCCTAGGCCCATGACTCTGCTGTGTATGCTGCGCACAGCCAATGCTGTGACGTGTGGCTGTGGGGTGGGGGGAGCCCCTTGACTCTCATTGTGCGGTTGGCTGCTTGTTGGATGCAGCACTCTTCCCCAGCTATCCCCAGCCCCTCTCCCAGCCGCCCCCCCCCCTTGGTGATTTGTGCTCGGCTGTCTCCTTGCCTAGACCATGCCAGCAGCACAGAATGCCCCTGCTGCTGCTACTAGCGGAGGACCACCTCCACTGCATGTAGTCCCTGCTGCTGATAATTCTGCTTTGAGCTCCAATGGGCCACCATCCTCCAGCCACGGCTGCCGCCACTGATGCCAAGCTGCTGCCCCTGGCGGCTGCATGTGGCAGTGGGGAGCTGTAGCTGCCACCACTGATGCCTCAGCTGCCATGCTGTGCCGTGCTGCGCCAGCACACAGCTCTCTGCTGACCCAAAACCAGCTCCAGCAGACTGTCACAGCCGCCGCTGCAGCTGCAGCGATGGAGACTGCATGCTGCTGCTGCACCACTGCCACCAACCATTCCCATTGTACTGCCTCCGTGCAACGGTTCTCCCAGTGCTGAGCCAATCGCGTGCACTCGTCACAGTCCACCTACCCCAACCCAGCCCCAACACCACCCTGAAGCACCCCTTGCAGAGTCTGTACAAGGATCACTCCCCCCCCCCCCCCACACCCCCCCAAAAGGACCCTCGTGCCACCTGCATCCACACCCTTCCCCCCCCCCCCTGCCTGCCACTTTCTCACCTTGAGGCCGTACTTGGGCAGCTCGTGTGCGTATGCTGCTGCCACCACCACATCACCAGCAATGGCTGCATACACAACCTGGCAGGTGATGTCCTTGTTGCTGAAGCGCACCTGAAGGAGCAGGAGCAGCACAGCAGACGAAAACAGACAGCAGCAGCAGAAAATGCTGAATTTGAACAACAGGGCAGTCTGCTTACCCCAGCAGTGCAATGCAAGGCGCATTCTGCAGCTGCGCAGGAGCAGCAGCAACAGAGGTGTGCGCAAACGGTTGTGCGATCTACGGCAGCAAAGCCCCCACTGTGCGTGTGGGCACTTGCCGATTCAGAGCCCCACGCAAACTGCTGCTGCTATCGCTGTCGCTGCTGCTGCAAGACATTACTCACCACCAGGCGGTACTTGTGGGTGTTGTACTTGTTCTTGTCCTGGGTGGTCAGGCGCAGGCGGGCCCTGTAGTCAGTCTTGCCCTGCAGGAAAAAGGGCGGGAAAGGACGGTGAGACGGTCAGCACAGTGCTGACGCGATCGCCTCCTGCAGCACAGGAGGGGGAGTGCAGACGCTCTGCATGATGAAGCAGCTGCTGCAGGTCTGCTGCTGCACTGCCTCAGAAGCCAGGCTCAAATGGATCTTGCGCTGATTGCTCTCCCAGCATGCTGACGCCAACTCGATCAGTGCTGCCACGCCCGCTCTGCTGCTGTGCCGCTGCTGTGCCGCCAGGGGAGAGAGCTGCTGCTGCTGTTCCAGGTGCAAGATGGCTGCTGGGCAGCACAAACGGTATGCACTGTTTGCGAAGCATCCATCGGCATCAACCGCGCTGGCAGCTGTGCTGAGCTGGGCCAGCATGCTGATGGGTCCGTGCAAAGACAGCTGCGCCTGCTGACAGCAGCAGAACTGCTGAATGACCAGCAGCAGGCCACCAGGCCAGCGCATCTGGCCTTGTTCTGCCATGCTGAACGGCTGGCTGCACTTCCATGCCGGCCACTGCACTGCAGCACCCACTACTGCTGGCAGCTGCTGATCGAAAGCCATCTCTTGTTGGCTGCTGCGCACCTGACGCCTGCGCTTGTACTTGACCTACAGTAGGACGCAATGATTGTCAGAAACGTCCACAGCCAGTCAGATGCGGCAAAGAGGGACCATACACGACGCACCTGATACCTGGAGTAGTACGCAGAGGACTTCACCACCTTGACGTAAGCCATGGTGCCCTGATTTATAGGAACTCGCCCAGGGGCTCCAGGAAAAAGGACAGTGCAAAGCAGCGTCCCCTGGCTTGGCCACGAAAAGCCGTCAGGTTTAGATGCCCAAGCCCTGGGCCAACGGTGGCTGCGGAAGAGCGCGCAGGCCGCTCAGGGAGGCCCTCTTTCCGTACATGAGCTAATAGAAAAGTCCGCAGAAGAGCTGAACCATGGGTTCTAAGATTGCAAGCGATGTCCTCCGCGAGGGGATCAGCGGTCTGTAGCTGCTGCTGCTTGTTTTAGCCAGCTGCTTTGTGTTCTCTGCACAATCCAACATCTTGAGAACACAGAAACAGCTGCATGGCAGGATACACAGCCTCTGCAGCAAGAACAGCCTTATACAACAGCAGTGTTCATGGTGCTGCTGCCGCATGTGTGCAGGTATCCTGGAGGGGGCTAAGGCCAAGCCCCGTAAGTTCACTGAGACCATCGAGCTGCAGATCGGTCTGAAGAACTATGACCCTCAGAAGGACAAGCGTTTCAGCGGCACCGTGAAGCTGCCTTACATCCCCCGCCCCAGCATGAAGGTGCGCGCACAGCAGCAGCAGGAGCAGCAGCAGCAAGCAAGGGCAGCAGCAGCACGCCAGCAGCCGTATCACCACAGCAATAGCATCGTTAATTGTGTCGGGGCATGCAGGAGCACACACTGCGATCGTGTTGCTGCAGCAGCCAGCTTTCACGCAACGAAGCAGTGAACACTGCACAACCTTGTGGGAGACTTGATCTGATATTCAAATGGCCTGGCAGCATGCCATGCGCTAGACTGACACACAGTATCCGGAATCACACTCAACGTCTACCCCCTTCCCCTTCTCTATCCTGCAGGTGTGCGTGCTGGGAGATGTGAAGCATTGCGAGCAGGCCCAGTCCATTGGTGTTGACGCGCGCAGTGTTGAGGACCTGAAGAAGCTGAACAAGAACAAGAAGCTGGTCAAGAAGCTGGGTGAGCCGCAACCGAGGGCATGAGGGGGGTGTGGGGGGGGGTGTTGAAGTGAGCGACACAGCAGGGCCTGGGGAGGGGTGGTGTGGCGGTGTTTTGGGGGTGGGGGGGCGATGTGTGGAAAGGGGAGGGGCAGTGCTGATCGCGTGTGGGCACTTGAAAAGCTTACGATGTGATGCACAAGCTTTTGGGTCGTCCAGGTGAACATCACATTGAAGGCTGACGTGGACAGCAATTGACACATGCAACGCTACATGACTCAGTGCAGTTGCAGAGGACCACACCTGCTGACACTCTTCCCGCTGCCCCCCCCCCCCACCCCACCCCCCGCAGCCAAGAGCTACCACGCCTTCCTGGCCTCTGAGGCTGTGATCAAGCAGATCCCCCGTCTGTTGGGCCCCGGCCTCAACAAGGCAGGAAAGTTCCCTTCACCCATCTCCGGCGGAAAGTCCGTCGAGGACATGGTGAGTCACACGCAGGGGGCCGAGCGGCACCAGGAATGCTGGGGAGGGACAGGGACACTTGTGATAGGGCGGGTGGTGGCTGGTATGATTGCAGGCCGATGCTGGGTCATTACTGGCATGGTTGGGCTAGTGCTGCGGACGCTATGGCGGCACTCAAAAGCAGAGGCACGTTGCACAGCAGTGTTCGACTGCACAGCTATGTATGTGCGTATCGTGTGTCCGGACAGCGCGGTCTCTCCACCTACCCTACTGCTCCTCCCTCTTTGTCACATAGTGCGTGACGCCATCGTCACACTTTCTCACCCCCCCCCCCCCGCCTTCTGAACACCCCTCCAGGTGAATGAGACCAAGGCGTCCATCAAGTTCCAGCTGAAGAAGGTGCTGTGCATGGGTGTGGCTGTGGCCAACGTGAGCATGGAGGAGGCACAGATCAGGACCAACATCATGTACAGCGTCAACTTCTTGGTCTCCCTGCTCAAGAAGAACTGGCAGGTGGGTGGGCCCTGGCTGGAGTGCAGGGCATCGGTCTGTTTGGCGGCCTTTTTTTGATGAGGAGTGAGGAGTGAAGCTGAGGGTGACGGGTTGGGACTGGCGGTGTGATTGTGAAGTGCACACTGCTGTGATGTTTGACACTCTGACACTGGCGGGTTGAAGCTGTGGAGTGTTACAGCGTTCGGACAACTTACAAAGGCAGCAGCTGTGACGGCAGCGACGCCAGCTGGAACATGCAGAATGAACAGCAGGCACTGCCAGCAGTTGTACAGCCAGTGGCAAACCAGCAGAAGCATCTTGGTTCACCACGAGCAACAGCCGCCGCAGTTGTAATGAGCCTGTCATGCCATGACTGCTGCTGACCTTGCTCCCGCTGCCTCTGCTGCGCCCCACCGTGCTGCTCTCTTCCACCCCACAGAACGTGAAGTGCCTGTACATCAAGTCCACCATGGGCAAGCCTTTCAGGCTGTACTAAGGTGGCACCCTGCTGTTCACAGCCAGGGTGTGCAGCACTTCCACTGCCAGTGCTGCAGGAACGCCCCGCCCCTGCCGGCCCCCTGCTGCTGCTGCGCTAAGTGGGGCTACTGGCCATTGCTCCATGCAGCAGTAGCAGGGGGTTGGAACAGGGGTGGCCGCACATGGGTGCTGGGCTTGACGCGCCTTGGGGTTGCAAAGCCCTGGGGTGTGGTTTGACTGGTAAACCCTGTGTGGTCTGAGGGTGTGGTTTCGGTGAATCTCCCTCCAGGAGTACTGTTTGATCCCCGTTGCACGATGTACCAATGCCAGCCAGTGCAGCAGGAGTGTCTTTGTTTTGTGTCCGTGTGGTTTTCCTGCATGGCATGCATGCAGAGCGCTGCTGTTTGTGCTGGACTGGTTCTTGGGAGCTTGTGGGACCCCATGAAAATAGCTCTAGCTCATGTTGGGCTGTTGTTGACAGCTACTGTTAGGACGCACACAGCAGGAAGTGCTTGCGGTTTTGTCAGAGTGGTTGGGCTGCTGTGTGCTGACGCGCACAGTCAGTTCAGACGCCCTTTGTGTTGATGGGAGGTGCTGCAGGGGAGCGCCCCGCTATCTTGCAGCATTTCCTAGGTGCTGATTCAGGAGCAATAGCGACACGTGTAACAGGGCTGAGCATATTGGGAGGTATTAGGACTTGGTGTGACATTGACTGGGAGAGACAGCATACTTGCTACATGGCAGGGAAACAAATACATGCATAGGCATGTCAGGAAGGTAGAAGGCATGCGTCAATAGGCAAACTTGTCAGTTCAGCAGTCAATGGAGCTTTTGACACGAGGTGTGGGTGTTCTGCAATGCACCACAACATGTGCTGAGCACACGTTCTGACGTGCCAAGGAGTACGTGTTTGTTTGACAGACCAGCATGGCGCAGTGCCTCCTACACCACACCCATTGTGTCACACTGTGCTGGAGGCTCACTGTGAGTTCAACCATGTCTTCATCAGTGCCGACAGCAAGAGCTGTCCATCAGCCCTAGTCGATGGTAACAGTCCCAAGTGAGTAACTGCACCTGGTTGTGACCGGAATTGCATGCGGTATGTCTGAGGTATGACCAGATTTGTTACTGCAGGAATTACCCTACTGGCAAGCGGCGTCAACGCTGCTGGGCTTGCCGCCACCACTCAATGCACTGAGTAGCGGCCCGTGTTCAGGAGACACCCTGTGTTCCGCCCCTTGCAACCCGCCACCTGCCCTGCTGAAACACTACCAGCCCAGGATGCCACTCCCACAAGAATCGCCATCACCCAGTGATGCTACAAGCGCTGGGAGGGTCACCCACAGCAGTCTCTTGTACTCATGAATGTCAAAATACACAATGCCTTCAGTCAGCGCCCATGCCAATCCTTCATGCAGAGAACAGGCCTACCCTCCATGCGAAATCATGGGCTCCAAACCCGAACTTGCTGTGAAACACCGACACAGGCTGCTATTAACATCGACACCATTATTAATGGGGAGTATGTTACATGGACATTTTCGCCAAACAACAATGGCATTGCCCACCAGGATCGAGCCAGGTGAACCTCATAAGTTGTCTCCCCTGCGGTGGTTTGCACCACCTACACCGGGTTGACCAAAGAAGGCAGAACTTATTGGCTGAGGAGCAGCTGAGTGGCCCCAGACACTGGCAGCCCTTTGTGATGCCAGCCGCTGCATTGACCCACTGGCGGCAAACAGCTCTGCTGCTGCGGCTGCTGCCGTCAGACCAGCATAAACCATACCAGCCCACTGGTGCTACTGCTGCGCTCGCCCTCCCTCTGCCTGTGCTGCCGCAGCATGCCATCAGCCTACTATGTGACCAGTGGTCATCGTCACGTTGGTGGTTGAGATGGTGCATCCGCACTTCAAGCGGCATGCACTGACACAAGCTCAGCAAGGGCCTGCACACAGCAACGAGGCCGCAGGAGACGCGAAGCAGCATCAGCAACAGCATCAGCAGCATCAGCGGGGCCAGACAGCACGGATGCAGCCGCCCAGACGCAACCATCATGGCTGCAGTTCTGATGATTGGCCCCATGGACCAATACTGATGATGTTGGCTGCCATCCATGCCTCACCTGATGGCCACTCTGCCAGTGCTGCAGCCGCCTGCTGTGCCTTGTTGTAGCCATGATCATCAAGTAGTTGCAGCAGCTGGCAGCACACAGGGTCATCACCAGCGTCCTGTCAGTAGCAGCAGTTGCAGCAGCAGCATTGTTAGAGGGATGCTAAGGGTGCTACAGGATGGCACCTACAGAGTCACGACAACCTGCTGCATGGATGCGGCAACATCGGGACCAACAGGATCACCATACCCAATACGCATAATTCCACAGCCGATCCCGGCGGCCCTGCGCAGACTCAAACCCGCTGAGCTGAATCCTGAAAGCTGAAGCCTATCAGACCAGGCTAATGCAGGAACACCCAGGGCACGACAGGCCATCCCAGGAGACATCGCTTTGCATGGCATGCAGCCCGTGGCAACGTACGCTCACTCTGTCAGTCAAGCAGACCACTGGCAACTTCGGCACACGCCCCCAATACCACAAATTGGTCAACTGCTTCAGCTGTGTCAGTGACAAGAGCAACCCCACTGGGTCCATAGGCATGTCTGCAGCTGCGGCTTCGTCCTGCGAGAAGTCTTGCACAGTCAGCGCCCTTAGGCCTGTCAGACAGCATATAGCATGTGCACCCTCCAAAGTGGAAGCGTGCACATCCACGTTGAGTGTGCGCAGCCCGCTCAGCCCCTGCAGAGGGGCCATCAAGTCTGCGTTGTACTGCAGCTTGTGAATGTACAAATGCTGCAAGCTGGGGCAGCAGCTGACAAGGCGGCTGCCTTCAGGAGCACTGGGTCCACCTGGCCTATAAGACCGGTACTGATGGAAGCCTGAGATGTCCAGGGCCTGCAGGTGTGGCAGCAGCCTACCAGCGGGGAAGATGTGCTCCCACACACCCACCGGCAGTCTGCGTCCACCAATGTCGAGGTGTCGCAGCTTGCTGCTTGCTGTGACGGTTGAGTAGGCCGCTGCAGAGGGCAAATCTACCTCAGCAGCCCTCAAGTTCCACGCCAGGTTCAGGTGTGTTAGCTGCTGTAGCTGCTGCAGGTGCAGCAGTAGTTCGTTTACCCCTGCTGCACCGTTAGGTGCCTGGCAGCTGTCCAAGTCCACATGCTGCAGATGTGACTTCCCAACCAGGACAGCTGGCTCAACATGGCACAACTTCAGCTGCAGGCGTGACAGGTTGTGTGTGCCTGACAGCATGCTGCCGGTAATCAGGTCCCTTTCCACATCAACAGACGAAAGGTTCTCAGACCACATCCTGTCAAAACCATGTTTCTTTGGTCGACAACGCCCCACCTTCTCAGCATCAAGCCGCAGGTCAACCAACCTGCTCAAGGCCTGTAGAGGCTGCAGGGCAGGGCTGCTGTGCTCCTGGCTCTGCCAACTGATGCTGGCAAGCTCCAGGTAGGTGAGCTGTTGGAAGCGCCGCAGCACGCCAACATCAAGTAGCACAACCGTGTCACTGAAGCGCAGGTTGCTGATGCTGAGGTGCTGCAGCCCAGCAGGAAGCTGCAACAGCATTGGTGCCAGCCCCTCAGCCGCCCCCTCGCCAACAAGACCGCAGTCCCGAAGGCACAGCTGTGTAAGAGTGGCTGCCTGCGCAGTCCCCAGCACGCCCTGGAAATCAAGGCCTGGCTGCAGCTGCAGATACACATCGTGGAGCTGCAAGCTGCTGAGCTGGAGGCTGGGGGGGAAGTTGCCGCAAAATCACTGTGGCACACTCTGCTGTCTTGGGGGGCCAGACAGTGATGGTGGTCGTTTCACTGACATCCATTGCCCTGAGACTGAGGCTGTCGACATGGTGGCCTTGCCTGCCCAGGTAGGCCAGCACGCGGTTGGCATGTTGCTGCTTTGGCACAAATGTTGTGATGCTGCTCAGTGCCAGCACAGCAGCCTGGTGCAGCCTGCTGTGTGCCCTGGCAGCACTGAATAAGCTGCGTAGGTCGTCAGTGCAGCCCTTCAGCACAGCCACAAGGCATGTGTCTGGAAGCGCCAGCAGCTCGAACTGTGCCGACCCTGCGGCTGACCCCCAACTTGTCATCCTGTGCACCAGCAGCAGCAGCACGCATGACATGCGTTGAATTTTTGACTTATTGTTCAATTTCAGACTAGCTGTTGGATTGTAGCGATCTCCTGCTGCAGGACGGAAGATGTGCAGAACATGCTGCTGTACAGCTCTCAGCAGCACCAGCACCAGCACCTGTAGGGTCCGCTGCTTGCCTTACCTGCAGCAATTTGGATGAAAGCACAATTCAGTCACTTTTCTCTGGGCTTCAAGGGTGCAGGCGTCTGTCCCAGGCCAAGTCGGGAACTGGCGGGCTATGTGGACTGTCAAGAACGGACGTGAGGGAGATTTGCAGTGCGGTGACCATTCTAGAGTTTCTTTCAAGCAAGTCGTTCTTCTCGTGTGTGTTGGTCGTAGTTGTGCTCTCGCACTTTATATTCATTTTCAAATCTGTTGCTGATGGTTTGTCAGAGGCTGTCAGACTGGAGTGATGGGTGGACAAACCAACCCACCAGTGTTGCAGGATATATTTCACGTAACCTGTTGAACTAGCTTCTGTGATGCCTCATGTACGGGGTTGCTATCACTTGGGGTGTGCTGTGCCATGCTGTTGCTCAACCTCACCTACCCAGTCGGGCCCATGAGAGTACGGAGTTGAGACGAAGTGTTCACCAACATAACAATTTTGCTCTTTGGGAGTGACCTCCACTACTCCATTCTCTGTACGAGATGGAGGATTGCCAACATACTGATAGTGCAGGCATCCCTTTCACACAGCACCAGCACAACCCTTGAACAGCAAAGTCAACGTTACTGCAGCTGGCAGGCAACAGGTCCACAACACTCTAGCGGCCACTGGGTAACAGCCCCCAAGAGGCACTAATGCTTCTGCTGCTACACCAGCCGACCACGATGTTGCCTCTGCCAAGTACATACATCGATGCCAACAGCAGCAGCAACGACAGCAGCAGCAGCAGTAGAAGCAGCAGCTGATGCGCCATGCGCCAGCAAGCCACATGTGGCTGCCTGTGCTGTCGGCTGCTGCTCCACCCGCTGCACATGCCACCTCTGCTGCTGCTGCCTTGCGCTCAGCATCCCCTGCACCAGCCTCATGCTGCTACTGCTGCTGCACCTTGTTGACCCTCACTGTCCCAGTGCTGCAGCCACCTGTGCTTGGTTGCAGTGGGGCTGCAAGATTTGGCGCCACACGGGCTCATCCCCAGCGGCCTGCAGAGAGCAGCATGGCAGCAGTAGGAGCCCTCAGCAGCAATCAGGGCAGCAGTACTGGAAGCAACACAACGTACGCTGATGCTGTGCAGAGCATAAACTGCATGAAAAGCCAACACCTCTGCCCTCACTGCCTATGCGCTCTTCTGCAAACAAAAATGCTACCGGGCATGACTAGGGACTGCTGGTGGGCATGCAACCCCACAAGCAGCAACGTGAGCTGACCTACCCTGCACTGCTGGAGCCATACCTTCCTGACGTCAGTTGGGATCGCCACTGCTTCAGTCCAAGTCTCTAGTCCCTGATGTGGCACTTGCACCCTGCTGTTGGCAAGTACATGGATCACTGCCGGCAGCAGCAGCAGCCTGTGTGTTCTGTGTTAGCCTGCCTGTACTGCCTGCCGCCGTGCTGCTCCAGCGCTGCTCTTGCTTGCTGGCGGTAGCCAGCTATACTGAAGCTGCTGCCGCTGCTGTTGACCAACACCTGCAGCAGCTGCTGCACTGGCAGCCCCTCACTCTGACAGTGCTGCAGCCGCCTGCGGTGTAACCTCCGCGTCGCTGTGGCCAAGGTAACACTCACTGAGCAAAACATCAAACCAGCCACAAAGGCTCAAAATCAGGGGTCTGCACAGCGCAGCACAGCAGCAGCAGTTGCAGCAGGGTGAAGCAGCATGAGTGTGGAGGCTGGCGCCGTATGAAGATTTAATCCTGCAGGCAGTGCCAACCAGGCGACCTACGGTAGCCAAGACACTGTAGTGCACGCGGCCAAAACATGTTGTGGAAGCAACACCCAGTCACCTTGCACAGATACAAGGTACCTCAGCTTTGCGCTGAAACATCTCACAGGGCCTCCCCTACCAATGCATTCGTGACTAAGTAGGTGTCTATAAACTAGTAGCTGGGCTCCACTTGCTGACTCACGCTGGTAAGCAGCACTACAACAGAAAACATGTCTGCAGGGTTGTTAACTGAGCCAGTCTGCCGTCGGGTACCAGCGGTATGTGAAGCCACACCTACCTCTTCACAAACGGTGTTGCGTGTGTGGGAGCCAACATGCAGCGGGCCCTTGTAGCGCAGCCATGTCAACTTCAGCAGCTGCAGCAGTGGCCCCTGCACAACGCTGGGCGCACTGAGGGTCAGCCTCCTGATCCCTGTCAGCTGAGACACTGCCTCCCCCCCCCCCCCCCCCCCCCCGCGCGTAGAATCATCTGCACCCACACTGCGCCCCTGCAATTGCTGCCTGTAGCGCCCTGAACCTGTTGGTTCTGTAATTGCTGGCCCTGTCGGCCCTGCATGCTGTCACCTGCTGCGGTTGCGGCGTGGCAACATGAAGCTGCTGCTGCTGGTGTCTGGTGCTGAGCATTACCTGCATCACCAACTACTCCTGCTGCTGCTGCCGCTCCGTGACAACCATCCGTTCGAATGCAGCAGCGGCCCACTGTGTTACTTGCGGGCCGCGGTGGTGGAGGTAGTGTAGCAGGATCTTGCGCCACACAGGCACGTCACCAGGGTACTGCAAAGACCAGTGGAAGCAGCAGCAGCAACAGCAGCACCAGCAGCAGTGCAAGCAGTGCAAGCTCGATCAGATACAGAGGGTGACACAGGGTTATTTTTTTGTTTTGCCCGGGGGGGGGGGGGGGCGTAATCCCACAGGCTGGCCACACACAGCGCAATCAGGCGAACCCAACTGCCGGGGGCCCGAGGCAAAGCCTCACCGATGAGATCGCCTAACACCCCTATACCAGGAGGTGCCCAGTGCCCGGACCAAAAAGCATGGGAGGACACAGGGTATTCAGGCGAATAGTGCCCAATCCCCCACACATCCAAGCATAGACAAACCCACATGCTGTGGAAGCAAAGGCATGCCAGTGAATTGCAGTCAGTATCAAACAGCAGCCACTCAGTGAATGCAGGGGACCAATTTCAGCAACCGCACCAACATCAAAAGCAGCACTGATGTGCACAGTGTGCGAAGCCCAAACAACCTACTTCTTTGCGCAGTGAAACCTCCAACGTGTCCATGTACGATGGCGGTGTGTCACTGCGCTTGATGTGGTACTCCAACTCTTCCAAGGCCCTCAGCTGCGTCAGCTGCAAGAGCAACCCCTCTGCAGCCTTAGGAGCCACCATGTACAGGTCTGTCAGCCCTGTCAGCTGGCACACTGCCTCTAACCCCTCCCCTGTGGAATCTCCCGCATCAAAGTACAGCGTGCGCAGCTTGCTCAGCCGCTGCAGCGGGGCCAGCAGCTTTGTATGGTACTGCAACTCCCACATGCTCAAGTACTCCAAGTTGGGGCAGCAGCTGACAAGGCGGCTGCCTTCGGGAGCTGGTGCAGCATGGCCGCCGGGCTGTTTGATGTTATCAATCATCAGCTCTCGCAAGTGCGGCAGCTGCCTGCCAGCAGGAAAGATGTGCTGCCACGCGCCTGCCGGCAGTGTGCAGTTAGTGACGTAGAGCTGCTGCAGCTTGCTGCTGGCTGTCAGTGCTGAGTAGGCTGCTGCTGCTGCTACCTCTGTTGGGGTCGTGCCCTCTTCCGTACTTCAAACTGTAGTAGAAGCATAGGTGCGTCAGCTGCTGCATGTGCTGCAGGTCGGACAAGAGCTTTGTCAACCCTGCTGCACCACTTGAGTGCCTGCACCACGAGATGTCTAGGTGCTGCACCTGGGTTCTGCCGGCCAGTGCGTCTGGCTCGATGCAGCCATGGCCCACCTCCAAGCGCGTCAGGCGGCATGCACCTGCCACACTGCTGGCACTGAAGCTGAAATCATCATCTCCTGACAACCGCAGGTCAACCAGCCGCGTCAGGGGCTGCAGCGGCTGCAGGACTGGCTGACCCCCGCCAGGGCCCCGCAGCCGGAGGTATACCAACTCAAGGTGTGTGAGCTGCTGCAACCGCTGCAGTGTGGCTGTCGGGAACCTGACCTCAGCATCGACATCCCCCCAGATTGGATAGCCATCATACACAAGCTCGTTGACGCTGAGGTGCTGCAACCCAGCTGGCAGCTGTGCCAGAGCAGCTGCGATTGCTGCATCATCTTCAGGCAGCTTGCAGCGGTTGAGCCGCAGCTGTGTGAGGGCTGCAAGCTGGGCAGCAGACCCCAGCACACCCCTGAAGCCACCACCAGGCTGCAGCTGCAGGCAAAACCCTTCAACCTCCAAGCTGCTGAGCTGCAAGCTGGGGGGTAGCTCCCGGATGATGACTGCCTCTGATATACCCACGGTCCACCGGAAACTGAGGTCCCCGATGTGCCGGCCATGCCTGCCTAGGTACAGCAGCGCACTGCCCACCTGCTGCTCTTGGCGGAAGACTGCCGTGACACTGCGGAGCGCCATCACAGCCGCCTTATGCAGCCTGCTGTGGGCCCTGGCAGCGCTGAACGAGCTGCGCTGGCCATCGGCTGCACAGCACTGCAGCACTGCCAGCAGACACGAGTCTGGCAAGTCCAGTAAGGACGTTGGGGCTGACTCCTCAGCTGTGGACGCCTCCCTCGCCATCCTGCAGAGCATTGGAGCAACAGAGGTTGTCGAAGCAACTGTATGAGCTGCATGGTCCAAGAAAATCGTTCACACCGGAGGCATTCAAGACTGAAGGTCAGAAGGGAGCAGCAGTGACTGGTACAGCACTGCTGCTCCCTCCCTCAGCGGTGCCCACCCTCACCGTGAAAGCTCTGAGTTCACAGCCATGCGTTCTGTTGACGTACGCAGCGTCAGCCTGGCCTTTCACGAGAACGTTGTCATGGGCCAACAGCGACAGATCTGAGAGCAGATCACCGTGTGTCAAGAAGGAAGTACGGAAGCTATCTCACTTGGCCTGATAACGACACGATATTTGGCCTGATAACAACACCCACACGAATGTGTCCAAGCGATCGTATGCTCGTCATGTTATGTTGGTGTGCTGGGCCCAGTGGATGTACTGCAGCTGTACGTACACCTCCTGCCTATGAAAACCTGCAAGTAAGCCCAATTGTGCATAAATGAACTGGATGCGTGTCTGACACTAAGAAACAGCCCACCACATCTGCCATAAGGGCATGTAATGTTTGTGGCATGCATTGCTGCTGCCGCCAGGCCGAGGTGCGAGAACTTTTGTACTTGTTTGTACACCTACGCCCACGCTTGCAACATGTGTTGTGGTGTGATGTGCTGGGCCCAACTGCCTCCCCTCACTCTCAAGTCAGGCACAGTTTTGGTCTCCGACGTTCTGTTGCAAGGCCGTCAACTTCAAAAGAAGGTACACCTAGCTGGACATACAGTTTACCATGTAACTTTTGGTATGCACGAGCATGCTGTTACAAAAGGAAAGAACTCAACACATCTCACACCCTTGCCTGCAACCTTGGCCGCATAGTCAAGGGTCAGCTACAGTAGGCAAGCCGTGCACTACGCAGGCGGCTGACTGCAATGAGGACTATCATATATTCTGTGCTGTGGTCACAACACCCTTTGACCCTGCTTGTCCACTGGGCAGAGTGCTGGCAGCACTCCCTAGTTGCTGCTGCTGCTGCTCCTGCAGTAGAAACACCTGCTGCTTGTGGACCCTGCCATCACCGCCAGCAGCAACAAATGCGATGCTCTGCATGGCTGTGGCAGCTGCCTTCAGCCAGTCCTTGGCCGCCTGTGCTGCCAGCTGCTGCTCTTACTGCCGCACTCCTTGCATTCGGGGCACATGGATCACACGACTGAACCTGGTTACAGCAACAAACAGCAGCAGCAACCCGCAGCACTTGCATAAGCAACTCCACAGAAGGCGATGGCCTGTTGGGTGTGGCATTCAGGGCATGTATCCATTGGCATATAGCATGCAGACCAAATGTGACCAGGACTGATGCCTCTGTCATCTGGTGCATGGCAGCAGCTGCCACAGCTGTAGTAGGCCACCTATGCTGCCTGCTGTTGCTGCCTGCTGCTGCAATGGATGCTGTTGTTGAGCACGTGCCCTCAGAGCAGCTGCCACATGCACTGCTGCTGCTGACTTACCAAGATGACAGCGCCACTGCTGAGACCGTTGCCCAGCTGCTGACACAACAACAACCCCGGCGAGGATGTTACTGCCATCCCATCCAAGGCTGCTATGCCCACTGGGCCAGGTTGCACTCGATCTGCATCACCTACAGGTGGGCGGCAGCAGCCGCAGTTGCAGCAACAGCAAAAAGTGGCGATATCAGCAGCAACAAAACGGCTGACCACACACGTGAGCATCAGCAGAAACGGTGATGGTGTGCTTGTGGCAGCAGTCCACCATACTGTTGCTAGTGCACCCTGCTGAAGGCATGTGCATTGCGGTCCTGCAGCTGTGAAATGCAGGGTTCAGCTCCTACCCAGCGCGGCAAGAGCCATACCTCCTTGACGCCAGCAAGGGTTGCCACTGCTTTATTCCAGGCATGCAGGCCCTGCTGCTGCTGTTGCACCCTGGTGGGGCACCCTGCTGCTACCAAAGGAAAGTACAGTACTGCCAGCGGCAGCTGATGCGTCCTACGCTACGTAGTCCGTCCTGACTGCCTATGCTGCTTCCTGGCAGCAGCCACCTCTATTGCAGCTGCCGACGCCGCTACTGCTAATGTACAACAAGCGCTGCTGCTGGTGCTGGTGCTGCTGCTGCGCTGTCAGCCCTCACTCTGCCAGTGCTGCAGCTACCTGCTGTGCCACCTGTGGGTCGCTGTGGTTGAGATGGAGCTGAAGGATCTGACGCCAGACAGGTTTGGAATCAGGGCCCTGCACAGAGCAGCACGGCAGCAGCAGCAGCAGCAGCATAGCGGCAGTAGCAGTGGCAACAGCGTAAGGCAACAGGACCGTCAGCGGGTGGTGGCATGTGGAGTATTAGATCCGGCCACAAGTGCCAATCAAGCAACCTCATGCTAGCCAAGACATGCACACGGTCAACACACGCTGTGGCAGCACCGCTCACCCACCAGCTTTGCAATCAAAACCCTCCAAGTTGACAAACCAGTATGGCAGCTGAGATCAACACACCTCTTTGTGCATGTAAATGTTCTTGCCAGCAAACGCATCCAGCGGGTCACATTACCTCAGCAACGTCAAGTGCCGCAGCTGTGTCAGCTGCAGCAAGGCATCCTGCCCTGTGCTCAGCCCCTGCAGTGGGGCCAGCGCCTGTGTGCTGAATTGCAGACATGCCAGGTCCAGGTGTTGCAGGTTGGGGCAGCAACCAACCAGCCGGCTGCGTTCAGGAGCTGGGATGCAGGCCACGCCTGGTTCTGAAAGACCCCGGATGGTCACTGTCTGCAGGTGTGTGAGCTGCCTGCCAGCAGGAAACACGTGCTGCCACACACCTGTCGGCAATGTGCAAGATGCGAGCTCAAGGTGCCGCAGCTCGCTGCTGGCTGTCAGCGCTGAGTATGCGGCTGCAGGAATGGTGCCACCACAAGTTCGAATTTTGTCAAAGTTCAGGTGCGTGAGCTGCTGCAGGTGCGGCAGGTCGGACAGCAGCTGCGCCACTGCAGCCTCAGACCATATGCAGGCACTGAACTTCAGGTGCTGCAGCTGCGTTTTGCCAGCCAGTGCGCTTTCCTTCACCTCGCACCAGGACAGCTCAAGACGTGTCAGGTGGCATGCACCTGACAGCACAGACGCAGTGCGTCAGTGAGCCGCAGGTCAACCAGCCGGGTTAGGGCCGGCAGGACCTGCAATTTATGCCAACCCCCACCAGGGTCCCCCAGCTGCACGCGCTCCAGCTCAAGGTAGGTGAGCTGCTGCAGCTGCTGCAACGCGTCAATTGGAACCCATGCTGAAAAGGGTTCCAGCCTGCCTGGAGTTTTCAAGCTGCACAACCTGAGGTGCTCCAGACCAGCTGGCGGCTGCATCAGTGCTGCTGCAAACCCCGACACACCATCAGGAAGAGTGCAATCCCTGAGCTGCAGCTGTTTGAGGGCTGCTATCCCAGCAGCAGCCCCCAGCACACCCTCGCAGCAAAGGCTGAACCCGTCAAGCTGCAAGCTGGTGAGCTGCAGCTCCGGCGGCAGCTGCAGGAGGCTGACTAACTTATCCCCCCTGAGATTGAGGCTGCTGATATCCCGACTATGGTTGCCCAGATACAGCAGCACGCTGTCCACCTGCTGTTGCTGGGACACCTTCGCAGTGATGCTGCTGAGTACTGCCACAGCTGTTTGGTGCAGCCTGCTGTGGGTCCTGGCAGCGCTGAAGCTGCGTAGGTCGGCAGCACAGTGCTGCAGCACAGCTAGCAGGCAGGCATCCGGCAGCTGCAGGAGAGACGGGGTGGGCTCCTCACTCGCCATCCTAGGGACAAACACACACAGACACGAAAGCAGATAGGCGTAAGTATTACACCTTTGGTAAGTCAAGCAGGGGATGGATGGCCTGAAAGCACGGCACCATCAGTGAACTAAGCGGCTGATCTGGACTGAGCACTTTGTGTTGTGCTGTGCTGTGCCGCACTGATCCAGCCTGAACGCTGTCTAGGCGGTCAAAGAAATGCCTCCATTGCTTGCTGCAGTGCATTAAGCTTCCCTACCTGACTGAAGGCAAGGGGCCAAACTATGCTGAGGTGTCCACTCCAGCAGGCTCACAGGGCACAGGGCTGCTGACAGAACCAAGACGCGAACAATAGTCGATAACTATGTTTTGTCTGCCTGGCAGTGCCAAGAAAGCACGCAGCAACCTGCCTACAACTGAACACTGGGTTCACAGAAATGACAGTGGTTTCGGAGGGGTGAAAGCGATGAACCTGTGGCTTCTTATGACAAGGGAATGCTTCGCTGGTGAAGTTTGAGCATAGCCACACACATCATCAAGCAGAGGTTTCCCGCTGCCTCTTCTGCACTGCCCTTGTACATCTCTGGCCAGCTGGCCCAGCTCCTCCCATCCAAAGTTATCCTAGAAGACCTCTTGTGGTACTCTGGTTAGCTGTGGGGCTGAACAGCGGGGTGGAAGCCTTCCAAGGTTCAGATGTGGTTGCAGAAGGAGCGCCCGAGCTCGGCATGGAGCCACGGATCCGCTGTCTCCGGAGACAGCATATTTAAGGTGGTATATGTGCTCAAAGCGAAGCATAGCTCCAGTCGCAGGCTTAAAAGTGCATCACAGCAGCAGGGTTGCAACAGCAGCAGGTGGTGCCCATTCTGTCTCAGCAGCAGAACCAGAAGGCATCACAGTTTGCGAGTGTATGCCAATCTTTGTGTAGTGTTACTCCTGCAGGTACCTACACACGGGGACGAGCCATCTTGTAGAACTGGGCAAGTGCATCCTTCTTGGTTGAACCCGCAGCAGCAGCACAGTTGTGCTGGGGCGTGTTGCATCAAGGTGGGTGGGTTTGAGCGCGACCAGTTGTGTCAAATGGCCAGCTGTGAGCGGTACCTTAGCACTGGTTTGGGACCGTGGCGGCAGGCACCGCAGGGTTACCTCCTGGATGGTCTGCCCGTAGGAGGTCGGTCACGCCTGCGTCAGATGTGAGCGGTGCATCAAATGCACCGAGGCCGCATGCGCCGTCATCCCCTGAAGGTCTCGGCCTGATTGGCGTGGCGTGTGGCATGTTGGCTGGGTACTGTCTGCACTGCGGCATCCTTGTGCCTGCATGCGTGTGCTGGCCTTCATGCGCTATGTGCTTGCCTGCATACATGTCGTGCTTGTCAATCTGCGTATACCAAGTCATCTGCATTGGCTTGTAGAGCACGCCCATCTGCTGAGAAGCTTGCTTCTCACAACCCTTGTCTGTGTACTGCTGCGGTTGCTGGTCATGCCGTTGCTGCCTCCGCAGGGTTGGGTGCTGACAGCTTTGAAGTGTGCGTAACCACCACCAGTTTTTGCAGCAGACTGCACCAAGGTGGGTGGGTTGCGCATGAAGAGTAACGGGGACGTGTCTTGCATGTTGCATGCACTGCATCGTACCTTAGCACCCGTTCAGGACCGTGACGCCAGGCACCAAGAGGTTTACCTATCAGAGGGTACTTGCCCGCCGGAGGCCGGTCGCACCTGTTCGCGTGTGAGCCGTGTAGTCAAGTGCATGGTGGCCATGAGCGGCGGAATCCCCTGTAACTTAGTTGAACTCCCGGAAGGCCGTGGTCTGAAGGGCATTCCGTGCGGCTTGTTGGTAGGGTACTGTTGACATTACAGAGTCCACTGCGTTCACTAGTTTCTGTGCAGACGCATGACAGAGCACCCCCACCTGCTGAGAAGCTTGCTTCTCACACCCCTTCTCTGTGCACTGCCGCCTGCTGCTGTTGCTGGTTGTGCTGATGTCGCCTGCACAGGGTTTTCAAGCAGCAGCATCAACATGGTGCTCTCCCACTCCACTGCACCCGCCACTCTTCGAGCCAAGTGACCGGTTGGCTTCACAGCAGTCGTGTGCATGTGTGTGCTGAGGTGCGCGCGGTGATTCACAGGGTCTGGTGCGCTCAAGCCTGACCGTAACCTGCCGAGGAGGCAGCTGACGGCTGGGGGTGGTGCTCACCTTTCACCTCCTGGATTGTACATCGAAATTCTTCTGCGTGCACTGCCAGGCGTGTTGGCACATGTGCTAGCAGGGCAGCCCATAGGCATTGCTTGCCCTGTGCATGTTGCAGAAGCATTTGGCTTTGCAACAACTGCGTGACACGTCACCTGCCCTGCCCTGCTGCTGACGGCTGTGTGTGTGCAGGCAATGCCGCCCTTCCCACATACCGCAGCACATCCCTTATGCGGATGTGCTGCCCGCCCTCCTGCTGCAGGGCCTGCCATCCCCTGATGACATCCCCTCTGCGGATGTGTTGCCTGAACATTGCCGGTCCTGCTAGTCTCAGCACATCCCTTATGCGGGTGTGCTTCCGGTCCTGCTAGTCTCAGCACATCCCTTATGCGGGTGTGCTGCCGGTCCTGCTGGTCTCAGCACATCCCTTATGCGGGTGTGCTGCCGGTCCTGCTAGTCTCAGCACATCCCTTATGCGGGTGTGCTGCCGGTCCTGCTGGTCTCAGCACATCCCTTATGCGGGTGTGCTGCCGGTCCTGCTGGCCTCAGCACATCCCTTATGCGGGTGTGCTGCCGGTCCTGCTAGTCTCAGCACATCCCTTATGCGGGTGTGCTTCCGGTCCTGCTAGTCTCAGCACATCCCTTATGCGGGTGTGCTTCCGGTCCTGCTAGTCTCAGCACATCCCTTGTGCGGGTGTGCTGCCGGTCCTGCTAGTCTCAGCACATCCCTTATGCGGGTGTGCTGCCGGTCCTGCTGGTCTCAGCACATCCCTTATGCGGGTGTGCTGCCGGTCCTGCTGGTCTCAGCACATCCCTTATGCGGGTGTGCTGCCGGTCCTGCTAGTCTCAGCACATCCCGTATGCGGGTGTGCTGCCGGTCCTGCTAGTCTCAGCACATCCCTTATGCGGGTGTGCTGCCGGTCCTGCTAGTCTCAGCACATCCCTTATGCGGGTGTGCTGCCGGTCCTGCTGGTCTCAGCACATCCCTTATGCGGGTGTGCTGCCGGTCCTGCTGGTCTCAGCACATCCCTTATGCGGGTGTGCTGCCCGTCCTGCTTGCCGCAGTACATCCCTTATGCGGGTGTGCTGCCGGTCCTGCTGGTCTCAGCACATCCCTTATGCGGGTGTGCTGCCGGTCCTGCTGGTCTCAGCACATACCTTATGCGGGTGTGCTGCCGGTCCTGCTTGCCGCAGTACATGCCTGCTGTGGAGGTGCTGCCCGCTTGCCCTGCGCAGGGCATGCCTGCTGCAGTACATCCCCGGGACAGTGTGCTCTCCCTTTTGAGCACGTAAGGCCCCCAAAGCACGTTGCAAGGCCCCAGCTGGCAGTGCCTCAGCACAGGTGTTCAGGATCCTGGCGGCAGGTGCTGAGGGGCTACCTTCCAGAGGGTTTTCGTTCCTCGGTGCCGGCCACACTTGTGCTTATAAGAGCCGTGATGCCAAATGCACAGTGTCCACATGCGACAGAATCCTCTATGAGTTTCGGCCCAAAGGGCGGGGCGTGCGGCATGATGGTTGGGTACTGTTGGCTCCACAGCGTGGTAGAGAACAGCTGTCGGCCATCACTATTGGAAGAGGAAGTGTAATACCGTGATCACTTTCGGCCTGTGAGGTCAGCTCCAGCAGCTGTCTGATGCTATTACCCGTGGCTTGTGACGGCCATGCCTGAGGCCCACGCCAGCCAGGTAGCTCAATGGCTCAATGCGCCTTGGCACAGCATGCTGTGCCGGGGAGGTGGTGGGTTCGATTCCTGCCCCAGGCATTCAAGACCCTTTTGGACGTCGCATACTGTCTATCCTGCTGCAGTTCATGAAGCAGGCCTGCATGTCGCCCCTGCCTGCTGCAGAATTGTGGACATGCTGAACGGGCTGAGCGCTGCGGAGTGCGCTGGCGTTACACACGTGTTCAACCGGCTGCCACACACCTTGAGAGCGGCCAAACAGCCCAGCAATGCAGAAGTGCCCATGCACTTGCACCCAGAAAAAAAAACCAAAACAAATGCCCAGCACAGCCCAACTGTCTGTCAACCCTGTCTTCAGCCCCTGCCTGCAGGCTGTGTTGTTGTCAAAACACACAAAGCCAGAAATGCTTGTCATGTAAAGCCACACTCGCACCGGCGGCCTTGCATCCGCCAGTGGGGTGGGCGACCGCTGCGATAAACATTGAGCTGCCCTTCCAGTCAACCGCTGCAGCAGCAACGACAGGCAAGCAGTGCACTCATGTATGCTTCAAGCAAGTTGCACACAACCGCTTCCAAGGACAGCGCCTTTCAGGGGCGGCACCCGTAACACCATGCTGTGCAGCAGCACGCGCTGACCAGCTAGTACCAACCTGTAAGCATGGCTGCAGCAGCAGAACAAACCCGAGAGACAAGGACGCTATAATTCCACACTTCACTTCCTAGACAGTCCAGCAGCAGCAGCTGAGCAGCACAGCTTTGCCCCGCTCAAAATCAGCCACTGCAGACTGGTACACGACTGTGGAGAAGCCGCAGCAAGTCAGACCAGAAGTACAACATGCCACTGACACTTGCGGCATGGTGGGCAGATCCTGCAGGTTTGTTGCTTTCTGCCAGGAAGCAATGTCCCTGTGACTGGCAGGAATACATACTGAAGCGCACACACATACTGTAAGGACTACGCACAGGTGCACCAAGAGGCTGCACGACACACACTGCGTACTACAAGTGCCTGTGTGTGGCCTAAATGCAACAAGCCTAGGAATACTTCTTGAGACTCAACCCAAACTGGACCCAGACTCCAGCTCCAAAAACTTGCAAGGAGGCCCAAGGGCGCAACCCACAGGCCAGCACAACCAACACACGTGTCTCATATGCAGGCGCAGGCAGTCTAATACAAGGGTCAACTGGTGGCAGCTGGCAGCTACATGGGACTACTCGATCCAACTAGGATTGGTGGCACTGTGGTGCATCTTTGCTCAAACCTGCATCACAACTGGCCAACCCTCAGCCTTTCCCTCAATCACAAACTGCCTTCACCAACAACAACACCCAGACACCCTGTTGCACTGGCCTGCTCCCCACCCTGGCTCAACACCTCAACAGCACCCTGAGCCACCAGACGCAACTCCTCCACCAACCGCTAAGCCATGATGATAACAACTCGGTTATGCGTATGTCTGCTTGCCCGTCAACTGCCAACAGCCAGCGACGCTGCAAAAACAGCTGAGCCACTTGACGTTGCATTCAGCCGCATACTGGTTAACAACAGCAGCAGCAGCAGCAGCATGCCTTGTCTCCTGCCCAACTGCACAAAAGGATTGGCTGTGCCAGCACTGCAGTGTGCTGTCCACGTGCAGCTCCCAACATGGGGTGAGGCGGCCAGCAGCAACACTGTCTGACTGCCACCCCGCCAGCAACCCTCCACCCAGTGACAATGTAACAAACAGCCAACCACGACTCACAGCTCACAGCACGCCCCCCTCCCCGCCACCACACCCACTGGCACCTCCACCGGTCGGTGTCTGCTGCCAGCTTTCACCACAGCCGCTACTGCTGCTGCTGCCGACGCTGGCCACACCTAGGTTTCCAGCCAGCACCAATCACATCTCGTCTATCTGCGGCAGGTTCATGACGGCCGTGACCGCCTGCGCAGGCGTGAGGTTGTTGTCCAACACCTGAGCCACCGCCGTCAGCACCGGCAGCGACACACGGTACTTGCGCGCAAGCCCCACCACCACTCCTGCAGTGGCCACACCCTCTGCCACCTGGCTGCTGCTGGACAGGATGTCCTCCAGACGCTCACCACGACCCAGACGGATGCCCACACTCCTATAGGACACACAAATACACAGTAGTGGTTTGTCAGCAGATGGTGCAGACACAGCGCCCCCCTACACAAGTGTGCATGGGTAGCATGCCGACAAACTCACGTACAAGGACCACACACGGTTTAAAGGTCTTGTATCAAGGTGGTGTGTGGGGGCAAGCTTACATGCGACAGCTTTGGACTGGCACAAAGGGATGCAGTGCAATTGGCTGTCTGCAGTCCCTGTGGCTATGAAGCTCATGAAGCTGTTGTATTCTGCATGAGTTCAGAGGCAGAAAGAAGCCGTGAGACACTAAACTGTCATTCCAAGGGCCTGCGAGCGCACTGGAAGAGATACATGGCACGAAGAGAGGCCCACCTGTTGCGTGAGAGGTCCCCGTAGCAGGTGAGCATGATGTCACCCAGCCCGCTGAGCCCGCTGATGGTGGCAGGCTTGGCACCAACCTTCTGGCTCAACCACCGGATCTCAGCACAGCCCTGCGCACAATAATGATGAGCATGCATGTGAGCGAAGGAACGTCTCATGATGTGTGTATGCTTTCAAGGGATCACCAAGTGTTTGATTCAGAATCAAACGCCATGTCACAAGACTGCCCGTGGTACAAGGTGTGTACAATTGCATCACCCCAAGTGGTTCACCAAGAGCCAGATTCTCATGTCAATACCCTACGAGTGTTTACAGAGGATGTACCTCCTCATCCATGGAGCAGTGACATGAAGGCGACCAGCACACCGGGTCGCACCTGTGCAATGAGTGCTGCCAGGGCGTTGTGGCCCAGGTCCAGCCCCTCCACAATGCCCGCTGCAATCGCCAGCACGTTTTTGAGCGCACCACAGATCTCCACGCCTGCGTTCACCATGTTTCAGCGCACAGATGCGGAGCAGCACACCAACATGTGTGTCAGCTGCTGCTGGCTTTGCGACGGCTGCTGCCCTGCCTGCCTGCAGAAAGGGCTGAGTCAATTGCCGCAGGCATCAAATCAGCAGCCAGGGACACGCTCCATGCCAAGGGCTAAGGGGAATGCTGTATACTGCTGGTGTCAGCCCCACTCGACACTCCCAATGCCAGCCGTAGGGACAGCACCACGTTCCCCGCACCTGTGACGTCTGTGGTGGTGTTGACGCGCATGTTGGGCGAGGCAAACAGCTCCTGGATCTCCCTGCCCAGGTTGATGTCCTTGCAGGCAGCAACAACACCCGTGGGGCGACCCTGCATGACCTGCAACACACATCACATGCACACATGTCATGACATAACCAGTCGCATGACAGACACATGACACGCGCAAACCAGCACATGTGAGAGCAAGGTGTCAAACACCACACTCAACATACCCAGTCACACACTCGCCTGCTCATGTGTAAAAACTAACAGTCTAATAGCAGCTGCTAGCCAGTCTCTCAGCAAAGACACCATCTCCGCAACCCATGCGTCCAACAACACATCCATCCCCTTTGCAAAGCTGGGCCCCAACACCAAAATTGCCGGCTGCCTGTGACCTGATGCACCACCCCAAATGCACCTCTCACTCATCAAATCAGCCGCACGCTGTCTCAAACCCTCCCTGCCCCCTCCCTTGCAGCTTCTTCTTGACGTATGTCTCAACCACGCAGCACACACGCCGCCGGCTGAAAAAGGCAACAGATGCACCCGCCCACCCACCTCCTTGGCGAAGCTTGGCCCTGACAGGAACACTGCCGGCTGCTTGCGCCCCAGTGCGCTGGGAATGACCTCGCTCATCATGCAGCCGCTGCCCACCTCCAGGCCCTTGCTGACACAGATGATGGGCACATCCTTGGGCAGCACATCCTTGATGGACGACAGGAACGAACGGCTGTGCTGCACAGGGACTGCACGGCGGCAGCAGCAGCAGCAGTGGCAGCACGTGCGACAGGCAGACACCTCCAGGTAAGTCAGGAGGCGGTAAGGAAGGGACGGATGCGTCCGCTAAGGAAGTGCTTGCGCATGGAATATCCTTGGTGAAGCGCCACATCTGCGCAGGTTTTCAACTGCGCCACTCACACAGCAGCAGCGTTTCTAAAGACGCGTCAACCTCACACACCTGCATGCACCGCATAGGATGCGCCTGTGATGGCCTCCGTGGCGTCTGTGGTGGCACGAACGTTCCGAGGCAGCTGAAAGTCCTGTGTGGCATAACACACACAATTGACAAAGGGCATGCAGACATCACACAGAGGCATAAGTATGAACTTATCGTCAAGCGCGGTGTCGGTTTGTGTGGCAGCGCAAAATCGCGCGTATGTGTGCATGTGCTTGAATCACAGGCGCTGCCTGATAACTGTGGCCAACACTACTGTCTGCGCTGCTGCAGGAGGACGGCTGCAACCATGTAGTGTCTGGACAGACCATCACGAAAACGGCCAGGCCCGCATTTCCAGCCATGCCTGTGTTGTAGTGCTGCGGCCTGACCCCGGTGGCCAGCATTACATGCACAAGAATGCAATTCAGTGACATCCCCTTGCTGACACACATGCAAATCCCCATCCCACGCACACCCACTTCACACACAAGCTTTGCCCTTGAACACACACAAGAGCACATGCTTCCCTCCCTTCCTGACTCACCGCTAGGTATTTTGTGTTGATGTGTTTGCTGTTGATGTCATGACACAAGTAGGGGTCCCGCAGCAGCAGCACCACATCCAGGTCCCCCTTCTTGTGGGCCAAGCTGGTGCCCATGGCTGTGCCAAAGCTGCCCCCGCCAAACACCACAACCTTCTCAGCTGCCTCGATGGGGTTGAACGCTGCTTGCTTCGCCCGCCTGGACAGACACAAACACAGGTGCGGTGCAGTTGCTGACACAGTTACAAATACAGTTACAGAAACATCAACACAATGGGTTGGAACGCCGCCTGCTTCTGCCGCTTGGACAGACACAGGCGCGGTTGCAGATGCAGAGGCACGCATACATACACAGAGTCTGATGCAATAAGAGAGCCAGCCTGGTGCAGAAACACGCCCAAAGATAGTACATGTATGAGTGTGCGTTCACTGATGCAAAGTAAGCTCAGCTCAGCTCAGCTATGCTGAGCAGCAATCCACCAGGGAGCCAGCAGCCCACAAGGAGCCAGGTAGGTTGAAACACACACACCGGCCCTCACGGCACTTGCCTTGTGATTACTCTGCTGCTATAGGTGCCGTTGAGAGTACCAAGCACGTGTACTCCATGCATCCGCTGTGTAAAAAATGTCTAGGATAGGGAAGTAGAAAGATTCGAACCTTTGGTGCTTAAAAAAAACCCACCTGAAGAACTTGCTCCAGCGCATGAGGGCATCCCAGCTGTCCTGTATCTGGCTGCGCTCCGATGGAGGGTACAGCGCAGCACTGCTAGGTGATGCTGCTCGTGACACAGCAGCCGGCGCTGCAGCTGCAGCTGTCCCACCTGTGCCATTGCTGCTGCTGCTGCTGCTGGCGGCAGCAGTGGTGGCAGGCGGTGCTGGACTGCTTGCATCGCCTGCAGATGCTGCTGCCACCACTGCTGCTGCTGTAGGGCCTACAGAAGGTCTCCCTGCTGCCGCCGCTGCTGGTTTGTGTATGGGATTACCTGGCGTAGGTCTACTGCTGCTGCTGCTACTGCTGCCGCCTTTCCAGGGCTGCTTGGCGGCCAGGGTGCTGGCCGTGGCTGCTAGTTTGCTGGAGAGGCTGCTGCTGCTGCTTGTGCTGGCGGTGCTGTTGCTGTCCAGGCGCGCAACGACCTCAGGCAGCAGGCCTGCAGGACAGATACACGGCACAACAACAAGTTGAGAAACTGCACCTTGTTTTACATTGACATGACACCAACAGGAGGCTCGCCCAATTCAAGGGGGGTGGGGGTAGTGAGAGGGCGCCGTATTCCGGCATGTGACTTCGGCCAGTGATTTTGCAGGTTGTGTGGATGCAAAGAAGGCATACATGGGTGCGGAGGGTGATGGACCAGTCTTGTATTTGCTCCTCTTGTTGTGGGTACACAAGGTCGTGCCAGCACCCACTTGCTGTAATTTGGGTGGGCCAGCTCAGCAGCACTCAATGCATGCATGTCTAGAGGTTTGCTGCCCGCCCAGATGCGTAACTGCCAGCAGGCGCTTCAGCTTGGAATAACAATTTTAAGCTTTTTCTATTGCCATCTGTTCTGTTGGTATCAGCAACCAATGAGCCTGACACACGAGCATGCTGAGAGGGACTGAACAGGTCCCAGCACAACAATGGCACCAATGCATCCCGCACCTGCTTCAGGGACGACATCCAGCACATCTTGCGAGCTTGAGCTGCTGAAACAATCCCGTGTGTCGTCGACAGAGAAGCTGTCGTCTTGTTGCAGTGCAACCACCCGCACTATGTGCGTGCTGTTGTGGAGCTGCTGCTGCTGTCTGTGCCTGCCGGGCGCAATACTGGCACCATAGGCCGCTGGCAGCTGCGCTATGCTGCTGCTGAGGCCATTCTGGTTGTGCTGACAGCTGGTGGGAAGCAGCAGCTGACAGGTTGGCTGCAGCAGTGGCTGCCTGCCAGCAGCAGGCCCAGCTGGAGAAGACTGGGCCCGGGTTGGATGCAAGCTGCGGCCCAGCATTTGAGCTGACGTGAGCAAGTAAGAAACAATTGGGCTAGATATGTAGCGTCAAGTCATCTGCACACAGCGCAGCGATGAGAGGGACGACAGAGACTGATGCGGGTGTGCACCCTGGGCTAGACTCACGTTGCTTTACGTATTTGGGCGCACAGATCGCTTCAGGGTAAGTCGAACAGCGTGCAGCCCTGCAATTGCCGAAACCGTTGTGCCGGGGCGTTTTGTTAGTAAGTGTGAGGGTGCTCTGCTTCAGTTTGCAAGATCTGCCATTGTTTGTTGTTTGTTGTTTGTTGACCGAATAGAAATTGAGTTGGCAGCTCTGTTTGTGTTGGCAGGACGGGAGGTTGCAGTGCAGTGACCCAAGCACACCCAGGTCGCATTGCTCCGTCTGTGTACTTGAAGCCAAGGTACGACAATTCTTGCTTTTTGCATTGATGTTGTTTTCCTCATACACCATCAACACCAGGTGATTGCCTGTGCCCATGACGAGGTGGCCAGTCACCCACCTAAAGCAGCATGTGGCCAGACCCATAGAAGCAAGGTCTCTGTGCACGTGCCTGCAGTAATCCAGCGACCTCTTCCTAATAGATGCTGAATTACTGTCCTGCAGATGTCCATGCTGCTCCAGAGGAGCAGCCTAGCTGTTGGTGGTCGTGCCACAGCTGCACAGCCCCACCCACCCAGCCATGCGCTGCGCAGCTGCACACTGGCCAAAACCAGCAGGCAAATCAAACAACGGACGCTCTTACAGTCATCTCAGCATGATCAGCAGCAGACGCAGCAACAGCAGCAACCGCAGGGCGCTGGGCAGCAGACACCCACGCAGATCACCAGCACACCCACCACCCTCAGCAGCAGCAGTGCCCCCAATGGCATGTACAGCATCATGACAGCATTCGCAGCTGCGGGAGCTTTGGAAACTTCCTACCTCACGGTCACCAAGCTGCTGAATGCCACTGCTGCCTGTCCCACCAACGGCTGCGATTCTGTGCTGAACAGCGCCTTTGGCACCCTATTTGGCTTGCCGCTGCCTCTGTATGGTGCAGCAACCTACTCAGCAGTAGCAGTCGCAGCAGGCCTCGCAGCAGCAAAGGTAGCAGCAGACAGGCCAGTGCCAGGATGGCTCAGCACAGGTAAGGCAGCTGTGTCTGGACACAGTAATCAGGTGCCAACAGGTTCCCTGCTTGCTGGCGCATGTAGCCAGCCAGCGATCCTTGTTCCTCCTCCTGTCACCTCGAAAACATAACAATGGTGGAGAGGAGGTCTGGTGTGGCAGAAGCAGCGCATTGTGCAATTGGCGGCCCCGCACATGCACACTCGCACAATCCATCCATCTGTTCACCAAAGCTCGTGTGCTGCTTGTTCTGCAGGGCTGGCCACAGGCGTCGCTGTGCTGGCCACCACCAGTGCCGCCCTCATGGCCATCCTGCACACGCAGCTGGGCGGGGCCGAGTGTGTGTGGTGCTACGCCTCTGCAGGCCTCAGTGCAGGCCTGTTTGCTGCGCTGCTGGCTGGCATGGACAGGCGCCAGATGGCGGAGGCAGCGGGGCCAGGGCTGGGTGGCACTGCAGGTAACTGCGTGGGTGTGCTGCCGTTACATGAACGGTGGGGAAGGGCGTTCCCCGCTGTTCATGCAACATATCTTGTGATTAGTGTTCAGTGCTTTGACTGCGCTCAGTGCTTCTTCTGCAACTGCGTAATTGGGGTTGGGTCATGCATGGCCGTGTTGGTCAGGAGTGGCTGTCTGGCGACATGGCACTTCATTGTGGGTGGCGCGGTGTGTAGCCGCACATTCAGAGCAGGATGGCGGGCAGAAGGGTGTGTGTTGCCCGGCCTGGCCTGTCTCCTCAGACAGGGGCCACTGGCTGCAACATACGTCAATGCTGAGCTACAATGGCGGTGCCGCCCTGTTGCGCATGCATATACCACCTGTCCACTAAGCCTTACACCACCATCCCTCTCTGTTGCTGCAGCAGCAGTTGCAGCGCTGTACCTAGGGTTTGGATCCAGCCTGACTGGCAATGCTGCTGAGCTGGAGCTGGCGTATGCACAGCCCCTGGTCACCACACAGAGCAGCGAGCAGGCGATTACACTGGCACACAGGTAGGTGCCGTGGAGTGACAGGTGTGAGAACGGGGCCGGGGTGGGGGGCTTGAGGGAGGACACGTGACGTGTGGATGAGTGTCTGGTGGGCTTTGGGGATGTTGATGAATGTTGTGGTGCTCAAACGTTTTGGAGACGGGCGTGGATGTGAGGACGACGCGAAGTTTGGTGGGGAGGGACTGCAGTTTGAATGCCCTCACCCTCCCCTGCTTGAACCCCGGCAAGTTCTACACTCGACACAGCAGTGCTCGCCATTGGAACCATACATTACCAATCAGGGTTGTAATTGCACACTCTCACAGTCTTGCATTGGCTGCGATGGGTCAACATCCGGCTCTGTGCTCCTCTTCTGGTCCCTCCCGCACCCCGCACACCCCTCTGCCCCCCCCCACACCACCACCATCACACCCATTCCACACACGCATCATTCAGGTGACTTGGCTGGACGCGCCTCATGTCAGCACACAGCCCCCCCCCCCCCCCCTGCACCCCCCCCCCCTGCACCCCCCCCCCTCCCCTTAGGTTGAGTGAGGCGGGTGCGGATGTATGGTGCCTTCTGGTCCTTCCCGCACCCCCGCCCAAATGCAGCACCTACCCTCCTGCTCTGCCTGTCCCTCACAACACCCCCCCCCCCTTCCCTGCACCACCCCCCTCAGGTTGAGTGAGGCGGGTGCCAAGATGTATGGCGCCTTCTGGTGCAGCCACTGCTACGACCAGAAGCAGGACTTTGGGAGGGAGGCCATGGCAGAGTTTCCATACGTGGAGTGCTTCCCACAAGGATGGAAGAAGGTGGGTGCAGCCGCTGCATGGATTGAGCTGTCCTCCTTTAGGATCACTGTTTGCTGTATAGCCGGAAGTTTGCTGTAAAGCCAAAGCATACTGACAATCAGGATTGTCAGTATGCTTTGGTATCCACCGTCACATGTGTTAGACTGCAGCGCTGTCGTGGTGTACATTGCCTCAAGTGTGGCAATTGTTGGTTGCTGTGTGGATGCTGTGGCTGCAGGGTGTGAAGATAGCTCCTGCGTCTGAGTAGGCTCAGATACTGAAGTGCATGTGTAAGACACTGTGTGTGCCCCCATGAGCCTCTGGCTCCATGTGGGTTGCTCAGGTTTGCTCAACTTTCCAGCTGAGCCGATCACTGCATCTGTAACTGCAACTGTGTGCTGCAGGGTGTGAAGATCGCTCCTGCGTGTGAGGAGGCTGGTGTGAAGGCCTTCCCCACCTGGGTCATCAACGGCAGCCTCACTGAAGGGGAGCTGGACCTCAATGCCCTAGAGGCTATGCTGCAGGAGGGACAGGCAGGCAGCAGCAGTACTGAGGCAGCAGCAGCAGTTGCAGAGGCGCAGTAGTGGACAACAGGCTGCTGCAGGAGGGGCAGGCAGGCAGCAGCACGGGGGGGGGGGGGGGGGGGGCAGCAGCGGCAGCGGCGGCAGCCTCACTGAGGGGGAGCTGGACCTCAACGCACTAGAGGCTATGCTGCAGGAGGGACAGGCAGGCAGCAGCAGCACCACTGAGGCAGCAGCAGCAGTTGCAGAGGCACAGTAGTGGACAACAGGCTGCTGCAGGAGGGGCAGGCAGGCACCAGCACTGGGGGGGGGGGGGGGGGGGCAGCAGCAGCAGCAGCAGCAGCGGCGGCAGCCTTGTCGAGGGGGAGCTGGACCTCAACGCACTAGAGGCGATGCTGCAGGAGGGACAGGCAGGCAGCAGCGCTGAAGGGGCGGCAGCAGCGCTGAAGGGGCAGCAGCAGCGGCAGTTGCAGAGGCGCAGTAATGCACTGAAAGGGCAGGCAGGCAGCAGCATCCCTGAAGCAGCAGCACTGAGGCAGCAGCGGCAGCGGCAGTTGTACAGGTGCTGTAATGCATCGTGCAGTAGAGGCAATGCTGCAGGAGTGACCGGCAGGCAGCAGCAGCACTGAGGCAGCAGCGGCGGTTGCAGAGGCACAGTAATGCATTACTGGAGGCCATGCTGTAGTAGGGGCAGGGAGGGGGCAGCAGCAGCAGCAGTTGCAGAGAGGCGCAGTGATGTCGGCTGGGCGGTTCTCAGCTTGGCGGCGTTGTGTTGCAGCAGAGTTGTGGATGGTTTGTGTTGCAGCAGAGTTGTGGATGGTTTGGGAACGGCGGCGGTAGGCTGTCAACAGTTGTAATATCAGTTGTGTGTTGATGCTGGGCGGGGTGTGCTTGGTGGTTGTCAGGGTGTGTGTGCGGTAGGGGCGGCGGGAGGGTGCCTGGGGTTGCTTCAGTAGAGTTGCACCAAGAGGTTGCTGCAGCCCCCCCGCTCCCAACCATACTTTCTCATGCAATTTCAAAAAAGGTTCCATCCACTCCTACATCGCCTCAAGTCCAATCTGATACCCTCCTACATTGGCTCAAGTGAGGACAGGCCCTGTCAATTGACCCTGAGGGTCAATTGAGGGTAGAGTATATGGGGTAGTGGTTGAATATGTGCACAGTTGAGGGTAGGTTATTGGACTGCAAATGACCGTTCAGTGCCTCTCGCTATCCTGCAAGCATTGTTCTAGGATTTGGGGAGGGGGGCGGGGGTGATCCATGATCAGTGCCCTGCCAGCTGCAGACAGAGTGTGCAGCTGCTGAGATGGCTTGTAATTGATCCATGTAAGTGTTGTCGCAATGCGATATGCGCATCTTCGACTGTGCTGTTCACTCTCCAGCAGGTCTCAGGTCTTATCGCCACCACCAACGGGAGCCCCACGGTGTATATGCCTGGTGGTGAAGCAATGTTCCTCCTTTGACCAGCCTCCATCGAGGCCGTGACCTGTACACTGTTGTTCGACCAGAACAGCAAAGATGGTGGACGAGAAGCTCAAGAAGGCCGCTATCAAGGAGGGTAAGTGCGTGTGCTTTGATCTTGCATTGTATATGCCGGTTTGCGCCGCTGTTGATGTCCATTTGGCTTTTCCTTGGCTATTTCTCTGCAACCGACCGAATCCTGATCACCCGCCGCACCTTGCTTGTCGGGGTGTGTATTTCGGCCCGGCAGGCGCGTCGCAGCAGGTGCCGGCTGTATTGTTCACGACTGTATGCAAGGCAGCAGGCTGCATACACGCTCAGAGGTGTGCCAGCGCCAGCAGCAACTGACTTGACAATCACCTGCTGCATGCATATCGTTCCCCGTGTGCACCACCCTAATTCACCCCTCTGTGATCTGGCTTGCCTTTCCTATTTCATCTCAGGCGGCAAGAAGGGTGTGGACATGGCCGGCATGTCTGACCTGGGTGGCGTGAAGTTCTTCAACCTGTCTGTCGAGACCCCTGAGGGCGACATGGAGGTGCTGGAGTTTGTCCTGCAGGGTGAGTGGACAGCAGCAGCTCAGTCTGCCCCACTGGGGTCAGGCGGGGTTGCAGCAAGGGCAGTGGGGGCTGGTGATGGGGCCAACTGGGGCTGCCTGGAAGCTTGCTGGTTGGTTGGTGTGCGTTTGAGACTGTGGGGCACAACAGTGTAGAAAGTCATGCGATGGGGGAGCGCGCACACACAGACACACAGGCGATGCTGTGCTGTGTGCACCAGCGGCAGGCCTCTGATTGGAGGCCTGAAGATGTCTGTGGCCTGTGGCGAGTCCAGGAACCACCTGTGGCCTAAGCGACCCCTTTCTCTCTTCTCCTCCTCCCTGCCGGCATGTGCATATGGCAGCGGCGCAGGCATTTGCCATGTCAGAGGTGCAGGCAGCAGGCTCCTATCAGCTGGCATGCTGGACTGTAAGTAAAGCTGCAGCCAACTGTCAGCTGGTTGGAACCTGACGTCTATGCTTATGTTTGCAAGCAGTTGGGTCCCGGCACCCAGGCTGTTGGGAGTGGTATCGCTAGTGTAGTGCAAAGATACCAGCAGCTGCGGCTGCAGGCCCTGTAGATTGTCAATGCCCTGTCCATCTTTCCTGGCAGGCTGTGCTGTGGGAGAAGCACAGGCATCAGGCTGCAACCAGCTGACTATGAACCTCTCAGCCTCAGCTGTAGGTTGCTGTCAGCTGGTTGTATCCTACTGCTCGTCACCTTCTCCCTGCACTGCAGCTTCATGTCTGCAGCGGGCTGGACCAGTTTGACCCCCAATTGATGGCCAGTCAGGGTTTTAGTACATCACCAGCTACACGTGCATCCCCATCTCCCTTTAGGTGGATGCAGCTGTTGCTACAGCTTCTTGTGGGGCCAATATATGCTGTGTGAAGGCGTCATTCGTGAGGAAGTCGAGTGACGCCTTCACACAGTGTACATGGGGCCCACAAGGACCTATAGCAACAGCTGCATCCATCTAATACAAAATCCACAACCGAAACATATATCATATATCAAATTCCACAACCGAAACATATATCATATTTGATATATGCAATGCGAACTGGTATAGAGAAACCAGCAGGCTTTTGGCAGGCCTGCAGGCTGTCCATGTCATCACAGGACCAGCATGCGACACCCCACCAGTTGTTGTTAACCTGTGTTTATGTGCACATTGCATGCAGCGCTGAGAGGCACTACAAGACAGGACAGTACTCACGGCCGCTGCAGTGGTGCCATTGCAATCACAGGCAGCTGCTGCTGTGCTGTGCTTGTCTGTTCCCTTGTTATTCAGATAGTGTGTACGGTAGTTGCTGGGATGCATCATGCACGCATTGACCATCTGATTAACCATCTGAAGGTTGGAAGGGGGGGGGGGGCATGGAACTGCCGCTGCATCATGCTGCCACGATGCTCCCATATTTTCGTTGCTGGTTACTTTCACAACTTGCAGGTACTCAAACTTGCCGCCATTGGTGTCTCATGTGGTGTGTTGCTGCTGCTGCTGTGTGCGATGGTGTGATTGTTGGTTCACAGGCGTGAACGCTGAGGTAGATGAGGCAATTATTGCCCCCATTGCTGTCTCATCTGGTGTATTGCTCTGTTGCTGTGTATGTGCTGGTGTGCTGGTGTCAACCTGCAGGCATGAACGCTGAGGTTGATGAGGCAGCTGAGGAGCGCAAGGGAGGGTCAGGACACCTGGGCAAGATGCTGCTCAGCGCAGGAAACACAAAGGTGGGGGTGCTGTGAGAACTATGATTGCTGCCCTGTAGCAATCACTGCCATCAGAGGGCTTAGTCATACGGTGTGCCACACAGCTTTGCTTGCGTTGCCGTTTTTGGAGCCTGCTGTTCCTCCCTGCTGCATTTTTCACTGTTGCTCTCTGTGTTCCTCTCTGCTGCTGTTCGTTTGTGCAGATGGCAATGCTGTGCCACGTGCGCAAGGCCCTGCTGACCATTCCCTGCTGCTCTCTGTGTCCTGCCTGCTGCTGTCTGTTTGTGCAGATGGCTGTGCTGTGCCACGTGCCCAAGGCCCTGCTGACCATTCCCTGCTGCTCTTTGTGTTCATCCCTGGTGCTGTCTGTTTGTGCAGATGGCTGTGCTGTGCCACGTGCCCAAGGCCCTGCAGGAGGCCACCCCCAGCTTCAGCATCAAGGAGTGGGCAGAGGCAGTCGCAAAGGCAGGCAGCGCACAGGTGAGACGAAGTGACGACTGAGAGACTGATGTATGGAATGGTCACATGATATGTTTTGCATGGGTAGCTTGACCGGCGATCTAAGTGCTGCAACAGGGTTGGCATGGCCCTTCCCTCCAGAGTAGTAGTGCTGCTTGTGCCGGGGACAGGAATTGTGGTTGGTGGTTCAGTGATGTGGGGGTGCGTCGAGGCGGCTGCAAAGGCAGGCAGGCACACAGAAGGGGCATGCGTGCGTGTGGTGCTGTTCTGCAAGAGGCGGACTGCAGCAGTGTGTGCATGTGGCTGTTGACATTGTCTGTAGGCACTTGGTATCACGTCAACCACTGCAACTCTTTGCAAGTCTTCCACTCGCAGCACATCCCACCTTGGTGTACCCCTCCTGCTTCCATCAGGCATGCTCACTCACTCACCCCCCCCCTCGCTTTGGTTTGTACTGCCCTGTCCTCATCACCCACAGATCACCGAGTCCACTGACGAGATCATCAAGATCGATAGTGAGGGAGCGGGAACAGCACCAAGAGCTGTTCCCGCTGAAGATGACACATCCACCTTGGCGTACCTCTCCTCCTTTCTTTTAAGCCTGATACCTTTCCCATATGCTTACTCACTCCCCCCCCCCCTTCTGGTTTGTCCCATCATGTTGTCTCACTTTCCACCCCCAGATCACCGAGTCAACTGACGAGATCATCAAGATCGTTGGTGAGGGTGACAGCACCAAGGAGCTGTTCCCCCTGAAGATGCGTGACGCAGCCCAGGCAGCAGGCTTTGCATACATCAAGAGCAAGGGACTCATCCCAGAGGAGGACAGCGACGACTACATCCCCGTGAGTCACACCGTCACTCATCACAACCACACTGTGTTTGTGTCAGCACAGATACAGCATGATCCTCGCACAAGAGCATCCGTACGCGTGTTTGGGGGGAGGAGGAGCCCATCATGTGTTGCTTGTGTTTGACATGAGATGAATGAGCCTGTGCAGGCTGGCTAGTGGTGTGTGCGTGTATTGGGTGTTGATGACTAAATTGCTAATCCCAGCTCTCTGCAGCTGGCAGCATTGCTGTCAGTGGTGAGGACCATCTATGACGGTAGCTGAACCCACTGTTTGTTGTTGGTGTGCTGTTTGGGTCTGTTGCGTGCTTTGGCACAGTGTGTGGTGTTTCCAAAGCACTACATTGTCAGGATTACCTGTTTGGTGTTGTCGGCGTCATGTACTGTAGACAATACTGATGGCATGTGCCTCTCCATCTTCATGCAGCAGCACTGAAGGAAAAGCATGTCATGTCGTTTGAAGCTATCATGTCATGCATCCCCTCACTCTGTGCTTGCTGTGCTGCTACTGCTGCGTGTGCAGGAGGTGCCCGATGACTGGTAAACTGCTGCCAGGCGTGCTGTGCAGCACGGGAGCCTCTTGATGGCATCAGGTGTCAGTTGTATCGCAGCGTCCGTTTATGATGCTGGTGCATGTGGCACACGCCTTGAAGGAAATGCATGCAGCAGGCATGCAAGGCTTCTGGCAGCCAGCAGCTGTGCAGCAGCAGCTTCACAACACGCATTCAGCAGTTGTTACTTGCTGTAGCGTTGGTGTTTGTGCTGGCACCTGTCCTGCTGCAAGTTGGACATCATGTAAAGTGATGTACAGTTTGTGCCTTAGGGAGGCTTTTGTGTGGCCCATGCAGTGCGCACACCACCAGGAGTGTTTTGCAGGGCTGGTGTTCAGCAGGGTTTGCGTGTGGCAGCGAGGTACAGCTGAGTAAGCTGTAGCAGCTCGCGGAGTTTTGAACCACAGTTTGTGTTGTGTCTGGGCGCTGATGGATACTAGTCCATGCACTGTCAAGATGTTTGCTGTACAGGTGTGGTAGCTCTGGTAACACGTGATGCTGTGTTCCTGCAAGGGTGGCGTTTGATTGAGGAGACATCAGCAGCGCCTTGCTGCCACACCATCTTGCTGCCACACCGGCTGGCTATCATACGAGCAATATGCACACAGCCGTCCAGACTGTGGGCTGGGGCTATGCAGCAGAAGCTGTTAAAGTGGCCAGCTTGTCGGATCGCGCTGCGCCAAGCTTGCCAGCACCATGCCCTGTCTCAGATTGCACAGCCAGCCTCCCAGCCTCCGGTTCCGGGCACTGTCTCACAGCCAGCACCTGGCTGGCCAGCAGGTTGCAGGCAGCTTGAGTGATGCATGGACATTGCCAGGCATAAGATAAGATAAATTGTGTCTGCCTGCAATAGCCCTAAGGCACGATGACGATGGGCATAGAGCTAAGATTGATCTTGGGGTGCCCTAGGGCTTTCTCACACGTCACATTTTGGGGCCAGCAGCAACTGCCAGCTGGCGTTGGAGCAAAACAACACGCCACACCAACCCGTTAAGTCAGCCCTGGCCTGTATGCTCGTTAGGAGGGCAGGGACGTGAGAAGAGCACGACAGTCGGTAACTGCCCAGGCCACGGAGCCAAGATCACAGTTCTTGTGTTCAACCCAGGCGTCAGCACCCTGATTGCAGGTACACAATGTCACCTGCCGATCGGTGTTCTCTCATGGTGCTCATGTCTGGCAGTAATCGCTCAAATCAGACACGCCAGGTGACTCACTTCCCACCCCCCTTCTGCTGCATCCCCAGGGTGCGTTGTGTATGCAGGTGCAGCCACCCCAGCAGGTGGAGGTGGATAGTTCTACCTACCACTACGAAGACTACCTAGCAGACATGGGGAACACAGCTAGCGTTGAGCAGAGTGCAGGCATAGAGTCCACACCCCCTATGGAGCAGGAGACGCAGGCCATTGGACGCCTGCAGGCTATCACAGGAGCCAAGGCAGTCGAAACCAAGGTCAAGCCACGTGGGCCCAAAGCAGATGCAGCAGACTACGACTTCGTTCTGGTGAGTGTGCGTGCTGGCATGCCTTGTGTGGGCTGCAGGACAGCCTCAGCACAGCGTGCTGTCTGCCATCTGTGACAGGGAGCTATGAATGGCACCAGGGCCCTGACAGTCCTGATCGTGACTATCCTCAGCGGTGGTGGCTGGGGCTTCAAGGGCATGCTGCTGCTCGTGCAGCAGCGGTTCTGTTGAGGGCAGGGTCTGCATGAGGGACTTCCAATCATGCAGCTGGACGCATGCCATGCCTGCACCAGCACGAGCAACGAGCTAGACTGGTGGCTTGGGTCACACACTCCACCTGTCTCTGTTGCCACACCTTGGATTTTGCCCGTCCCATGCCATGCTGCGCTGAGCTGCTCCCGCATGTGCTTCGCTCTCCTCCTGTGGTGCAGAATTCTTTGTCCAAGCTGCTGCTTTTTGAGAGGCTTGACAAGGCTTCGCAGGTCAAGGTAGTGGAGCACACCTGGACCCGCAAGGTTTCTGCCGGCGAGATCCTGATCCAGGAGGGAGAGACTGGCTTGGCAGCGTCGGAGCTGTATGTGGTGAAGGATGGAACCTTTGAGGTGCGGGCATCTTCAAACTTTTGAGCGGGGCTTTGGCTGGGCTGCAGCAGGGATAGCAGCAAGACGTGGCAGGCAGCACAAGATTAGCACCAACACAGAGCATGAACAGCACTTGCCAGGGTCAGGGCAATGGTGATTCAATTGGCGCAGTGCTGATCAGTCTCAGACTGTGCATCTGCTGCAGCCCATGCTGGTCAAGCTGGGTGGGCTCATGCCTGCCATGTGCAGGCCATGCAGTGGCTCCTGTACGCAGCAAGCACTCTGCTCTGCTGTGCCATGTTGCTGCCCTCACAGTGCTGCCCTCCTGTGCTGCGTCCTGCAGGTGCTGGAGCGGCGCAAGGGCGTCAACATGCGCGTCAACACCAAGGAGCGGGGTGATGTGTTCGGCGAGGTCTCGCTGCTGTACAACTGCCCTCGCACAGCCACAGTTGCCGCCACATCAGACGCCACCGTCTGGGTGTTAGAGCGTGATGTGTTCAGGTGGGGCCTTGGTACTGCAATGGGGCAAACTCGTGATGCTGGCCATGATGTTGGCTGTGTAGGCGGCAAGGTGGTTCTGGCTTGCCGTGCTGAGAGGCTAGAAAACTGTGGTCAAGACCAGTGTGGGGTGCTACATGCTGTGACAATTGCCGGCGCTGGCGTAGCTTGGGTGCGGTAGCTGTGCTGGGTTGTAGCCCTGGGACGAAGCCTCGTGCATCACTTACTGGATCTCCTATGTCTACACATCCAAGCCTGCACTCTGTGTGCTGCTGTCACCAGCTGCTGAAACATTAGCAGGCTGGGGCCTTGTCAGCGTTTGGACAATGTGGCAATCCTTGAGCCTCACCCAACATCACTGCCTCCTTGCTGCTGCCGTGCCGCAGGAAGTACATGCAGGAGGCTGCTGAGGGCCAGGTGGGCCAGATTGAGCTGTTCCTGAACAACGTCACGCTGCTCAAGGACCTGACCAAGGAGCAGCGCCTGCGCCTGGTGGACGCATTCACAGAGGTCACCTACCCCGCTGAGTCAGTCATCATCACGGAGGGAGAGCCTGGGGACAAGTTCTACATCGTCAAGAGGTGGGCCAGACGGGATGTAAGGGTGTGGGCGGACTGTGCCTTGTGCAGCGCTCTTTGGCACGCTCGTATCAGCAAGAGCCTGCCCTGGAGGGAGCAGCAGCAGGACAGCATCCAGGCATCTGCAGGTGTGGGTGCTGCAGTCAGGATCGCCAGCACAGGCGCAGGTTCTTGTGTTGCCTTCTGAAGTTTGCCTAACCGCCCCACGCTGCTGCTTCCCCTGGCCCCTCCTGTTGTACCTGATCCCACAGTGGTGAGGCGGCTGTCACCCAAGGCGGCAAGGTGGTCAACCGCCTGTTCAAGGCAGACTACTTTGGTGAGAAGGCCCTGCTGTCCAACGAGCCCCGCAATGCCTCGGTCGTGGCCAGCCAGGAGACGGTGTGCCTGGCGCTCGACCGTGACACATTTAAGGAGATCCTGGGCCCCTACGAGCAGGCGATGGTGGTGAGTAAGGCCAACCCCATACTGGCGCGCCTGCAGTGACAGCATAGTCGGCACTTGTGGTGTTCAGCAGCTTGAGAGCCCATCACTTTGAGGGCTGACCTGTACAGGATGCTGTTGCCATGTCTTTCTCCAAGGATGTGCGCTCCGTCTGCTCCGCTGCTCTTGAGCATGCCTGGTGCAATCAAAGTCTGTCGTGCAAGCTGAGTGTTTGCGGTGCATGTATGGCTGTTCTCCTGCCACAGGAGGCCAAGAGTGAGGTCGCCAGCCAGGCGCGCATGGCCCTGCTCCTGCCACGCGGCTCAGCAGCAGCCTCAGCACGCCCCCGTGCTGACGTGGTCATCCATGTCAAAGCCAAGGACGGCTTCAAGCAGGTGGGCCAGCTTGCTGACGGGGCGAGGGCCGTGTCTGGCAACAGCTGCTTGGAGCAACCATGCGCTGACTTGACCAAGGGTGGAGCCAGCATGGGAGGCTTCCGGGGGGGCTCCAAGCAGGGCGCAGGGCCTGCATCGCAGTCATTTTGAAAGTTTTCTGCCCCGTTGGTGTGCGGGTGGTGTCTGTCCTGCAGGTCACTGCCAACGGCCACCTGGACGAGGTGCAGGAGCTGGCCAAGCTCAGCAGCTCAGGTCAGTAACCAAGTGTGAAGTGCGTGCAGGACAGCTTCCGTTTGGTTGCGGCTATGGGCCTTGGGATGGAACCTTCCTCACCTCTGGACATCACTTTCGTGCCCGAGCGGATGACGTGTGCTTGTCATTGCGCGCACCTTCACAAACACAAACAGCCATCTGTGCCAGCTGGACACCCCTGCATCAGCTGGGTCATCTTCGCCTCACAACATGTCATTGCCGTATGCTCCCTGGGCCTGTACAATTCCCTGCGACACCTTTCCTGGCACCACCTAAATCACCCAACGGCACTTGGTGCTGCAGGCAGCTCCGCCGGCAGCGCCAACACGCTGGTGCTGAAGGAGCGGGACCTGCTGGGCGAGGGTGCCTTCAGCCGCGTCAGCGAGGTCGTTGAGGACAACAGCCAGCGCACGTTTGCCCTGAAGCGCATGACCAAGACAGCGGCGCTGCAGTGCCCAGAGCATGTCTACTGTGAGCAGCACATCAGCAAAAACACCACCAACGCCTTCTGCATCAGGCAGTACGCAAGCTTCAAGGTGGGTATGGTTGGCCGGTTGGTAGGTGGTGGTTTGGGGCTTCAGCGCCGGCACTTTGTTGCTGTATGCTGGCGTTGATCCATCGTAGTAACAGAGACGGCACTGCACTGACAGGAGCAGGCTGCATGAGCAGCGCTGACAAGGTCCATGACCGTAAGTCACTCAATGAGCTCCAAACCACAAGCCCAGCTGGGGTAGTGGTTGCTCCGTCTTGCAACCATGCTGTGTTGACACATGCGTTGTTTGTAACTGTATGCACATCATGTCCTGCTGCTAATGCTGCCTCCACGTGTTGGCGCCTGTCCCCCCTCCTTCTTGCAGGACAAGCATCACCTGTACTTCCTGTTTGACCTGATGCCTGGTGGGGACCTGATGGACGTGCTGGTGGCTGAGGCCAAGATCATCAAGCACCCAGTGCCACAGAAGGGCAGCCTCAGGCAGGGCTGCCTATCACCCAAGGTAAGCTGCGCTGCAGACTCTGAGTTCGCCGCCAGACGCTGCGACGCGATGGGCGTCCTGCTGTGGCCCCCGCAAATTGCTGCCATGTGATGTTGCCAAGACTGCACTTGGAAGTCGGCAGAAGGTGGAGGACATGTGGCTGCACGTGTGTATCACACCCCAACAGTGTCAGCAGCACCAGCACCCCCCCCCCCGGCTCATTACAGGCATTAGTGGAGTGATGTATTGCGTAGCTGCTAGTCTGGCAGCATGCCAGGATGTGCAATCCTGTGCCAGTTTCGGTGGAGTGTTGGCGCTCAACCATGTGCGCCACATCCGGCTGTGCTCGGCACAGGGCGGCAGTGCCTTGCATGTTGGCAGGCTAGCAGCCATGCAATCCCTTTCAGCTTGCTCACTCAACAGTATTTGTCTTGCCAAAGGAGCTCCTTACCTGCGGCCGCGGCGAGCAGGTCAAGATGTGGCAAGGCATGGACGAGGGCATGGCCAAGTTCTACGTGGCCTCCATCCTGCTGGCGCTGGAGTACCTGCACGACAACGGCATCGTCTACAGGGACCTCAAGCCAGAGAACGTGCTGATCGACGCACAGGTGCGCTGCTTTGGTGACGGTCACATGTTGTGGTTTTTGCTTGCAAGCTGGGCGGGCGAGGTGAAGCGGCATCGGTGTGGGGGCCTGCTAGCTTCAATTCAAGCGCATGCCAAGAGTTTGCAGAGCTGCAGGACGTGCTGACGGCTGCCAGGGAGTACAACAGCACAATATCGGGACGACACTGCGCTGTTCTACTCCCTGGCAGTCATCAGCACCTCCTGCAGCACGGCAGAACCTCAGCAGGACGCCACCTTCGCTGCAGGGACGAGATGCTTTTCGCGGCTTGTTTCCTTTGTTTGTGTCAGCCTGTGCAGGTCATGTGGCAGCTTGCAGTGTGCGGCCTGATTTGCTTGCCTGGTGCAGTTGGAACAAAGTGCGGTGGTGTGCTCACTGGCATTGTTTCACTGCGCTGCTGCCTGCTGTCCTGCTGTCGCCTGCAGGGCTACGCCAAGCTGGGTGACTTTGGCTTTGCCAAGCAGGTGGATGCCATGGGCCGCACCTACACCTTCTGTGGCACGCCAGGCTACGTTGCACCAGAGAACGGTGAGCAGTGGGGCACTGACTCGAGTGCGTTTTATGTTGGCTGTTGAGTGTGAAAGCGACAAGCGACAATGGCATTTTGCAGCACTGGGGGGCCAGGGGTTCTCGTAACTGCAACATGCCAACCATCGTTGCTGTAAGGGACCGTAAGCTGTTGCAGGTTTGCTTCCTGAGGTACATGTACTGCTGTCTGGGCACCTCTCATATCAGCGGCAGCTGATCGGACTATCTTGCTCACCACTACTGCACCATGCTGCCTGCAGTGCTGGGCCGCGGCTACAACCACAGCGTGGACTGGTGGACGCTGGGTGTGCTGATGTACGTCCTGCTCACAGCCAGGCAGCCCTTCAGCAGCCCCAAGACGCATGACCCCATGGAGGTGGGCATGTTGGTGCCGCTTGCACCGCCACAGCATCTGTCGTCTGTGCACCTTGCAGCAGCTGGAAACCGCAGCTCTGGGTGTCATGCAAGTAGTGCTGATGCACGACTCGCTCAGCCTGCACATGTAGAGCTGTGAGGGGTTGCAGGCAGCGTATGTGGACCATCCCACCGCTCGCCTGTCCCTGCTTGCTCACCTGTGTACGGCATCTGCTTTTGTGTGTGCGCGTGTGTCAGGTCATGCGCCGCATCGTGGACGACCGCTGGCCCGTCAAGTACCCTCCCTACATGTCCAACGAGGCGCGTGACCTTATCGTGAGGCTGCTGGAGCGCAAGCCCGCCAAGCGCATTGGCATGCTGCAGGGGCGCGCCAAGGACATCAAGGACCACCCCTGGTTCCAGGTGGGTGGTGGTGCCTGGGGTGCAAACATGGGACGTGGACGCTTGTTTGGGGAGGGGCAGCAGTCTGCCAAACCCACGGCCGGTAGTTGGGGCTCACCAAGCTTTGCTGTGTTAGCGCGCACACGCTGTCTTTACTTGTTGCAAACGTGGTTGGTGTGCTTGATGTGGGTTGCTGCCCCTGTTGCTGCTGCAGGGCTTTGACTGGTCTGCCCTCACAGCCAGGCGCATGGAGCCGCCACGCAAGCCCAAGATGTCAGACCATTCAAAGCGCAAGGTGGGTGTGCGCACCGGCTGTGTTTGCTGTTGCAACATGCTGCCTGGATCTCTGGAGACAGCATAATGTTGGAGAGGACTCCATGATTAGACTCCTGCATGACATGGATGCTGTCGCAGCTCAGCTGCACCTTGGAAGGACACCAACAGCCATCAAGCAGCCAGAGTGCTTCGCGTCTTTACATTCTACACACTCCAACGTGCGCTGTAGGCTGTTGTGTGCTGACCTGCAATGTCATGCCTCTGCCGTATGCCGCTGCAGTCTGACCTGGCTGAGGCGCACAAGGGAGACCCCCTGGAGCCCACCATGTCGCAGGAGGAGCTCACAGAGGTGGAGCGGGTTTTCAAGGACTTCTGAACATGCAAGCCAGCAGCTGGCAGCAGACGAACAGCGAGCGGCTGTTCTCAGTGCCGGGCGCCTGCTTCGAACAGCAGGGGCTGCAATGTACAGCGGCAGAGGCCTGCCAGCTTTCTGGTGTGCCCAGGGTTGGTTTGTTGTGGTACCGGATGCACTGCCAATGGTTTTTCTAGGACTCCCCTGCTGGGCATGCACCAATATATCTGTCAATGCTCTGCTCGTGGGTACCCACAAAGCAGAGCAGCTAGGACAGAAATGGTTTGGTTTGCTGACTGCTTGACTTTTTTTCTGCGTGGGCACCTATCTATCAGGGTGATGATGCGTTGTGGCGTGGTTTGTGTTTGTCAAGAACTTGCTGTTATGAATGTCCTGCAATGATGTAACACCACTGAAAGCATTGTCTGTTTAGGCCCACCCCCCTGACAGTACAATAGTTCTGGGAGTGGTCTGGGACGTCATATATATAGAGGGGCAATCGGTGACTGATTGTGGCAGTGCAGCACCCAACCAACCTTGAAGCGTACTTGGCCACGTTGCAATGCTGAGCAGTCATGACGGTCAGCAGCAGACACAGCGCCGTTCAACACTCGTCTGTGAAATTTGAAGAGCCCCATGGTGGCAGCATGGTCACAATGTATTGTTCTCTGCTACTCTCTCCGATTAGGCAAGCGCTGCAGCATGATCATACTAAGAATGATGACAGAGGTCAAGTGTGTTGATGTGTTGTTACAAAAAAATAAGCCTGAATGCCCAGACAACTTCTCAACAACCTAAATTACAGCAAACAATGATTAGCAAGATCATGCTCTTGGTCAGGTGTGCGCCTGCCTCACACTGTCCTGGTGACTAACCCGTAGGTGACTGCACATGCTGTCGCTGTGGATGTACCTGCCCTCAGCGCGGGTTTTCACGCAATATAAGAGTTTATTGTGGTTTCACCCAGAAGCAACGCGCGCGCGGTTGTACCTGCAGTTGTGAACCGTTTTGTCTGATCTGCCGTTCAGCGACGGCGATGCGGCTTCAACGTTGCGACGTGTTCAATACTTGCTTTATGCGCGTATAACCACCAGAAACGCGCCCGGTGGCTGTTGCTGTTGTCAACCGTTTTGCTCGAACTGCCCCTCAGTGGCCGCGATGCCACTCCAAGGTTGCGACGAACTACTATGTTCAATTATGCGTTCTGATGCGCCCCTTTGCAGGGCCTCAGACGGCCTGGTTTCATAAATGTATAAATCTCACTCCACAGAGGTTCAAGACAGGGGAGTCATGATCTTGCAACTAGCACTCAGCAAAGACAGAACAAATGGTGATCCTGGCAGGACTCTCAGACTTAGTGTTGCAAGGTTTGTTTGAAGCATCAGCACCCCAGCGTGATGCCCAAAGATGCCCAGCAATGCATTAGCGTGATGCACCGAGGCACAAAAATGGTATACACCAGCAGCACAAAACAACAGAATGTACAGACGTGATGCAGCGATGTAAGCATCGACACCACACAAATGCATGCAGGGGTGAGAAAGGCTGAGGAGCCATTTGGCCATCTCGCCTTCTCGGCAGCACCGGCACCGCTTGTTCGCAGCATGGCACTGCACACAGCCAGCGGGGCTGTGCACAGCGACACGCCTCAAGCGTGTGCGCCTACATCTCTTGCCAGAGATGTGTGCTGTGGAGGCCGGGCCCTCCGCGTGTCCCCCGGTTATGCTCAACGTTCAACGTCCCCCCTGTCACTCAGACACAACTCCACAACACCTCCATAACACCCACACACTGTCAGCCCCCATGGCCTGCCCTTTGTGTTGAGCCCTGTGCTGAATCAAGTACAAAAAAACTGCATGACTGGCTGTGCCATGAGAGACAACAGTCCAAGCCTGCATTGCCAGTTCAACTGAAGTTCTTGGCCCAAGAAGGCGGCCCTGAAGCACACTCTTCCTCCACTGGAGTATGATACAGATTGACTTGCAGGCTCCTCACGGCTGAATGGCATTGGTGGGGGTTGGCGACGACAACATGCACTCTCCACTTTGTTGCACCACGGTTGCTCAGCAACCGGGAGCAGGACTTGGGCTTGGTGTTGATCGGCCTCTTTCTGTGCTCCCTTGAGGGCTTGAGTCCTGTTGTCTTGGATCTTGTCACAGGTATGCGTAGAGGAGCCTTACTAAGTATGGCATACTGCTCCGCATGTTGTACATGTGCCTTCAAGGGGGTGCCAGCCTTGACCGTAACTTGTCCTCAGTCAGTACTTAGTCTTGTGAGCCACACATGGTCTCCCCCTTGAACA